>JANAVB010005598.1:3510453-3612953 GCA_029216955.1 Iris pallida | reverse complement strand
CCAACATTATCAGGTTAGCCATGGATTCACTTAGCTTGGGGAGTGACGGGAATACTTGCAGACAAAAGCCTAGTAACTAGCTAGATAGTTGAGTTGTAGTCATTCATTTATTTGTACAAGTTTATATTTTTATACAAATGTAAAACTTATGATCATTGTAAATAAAATTAATTTTGTGAATGAGTATTATTTGTGATTTTGATCTTCATGGCCGTGACAGCGTTCTACCGTCGACACTGCGGCGTAGGCTGGCTTGGACACGTCTCGTATCCGTTTTAAAAAAAATGGGTGCGGGTCGTGACAAACTAAAATATATATACTTACGTCTGCCCATCGGCCCACAGCTCCAGAAGATGGACGTCGGCTGGGCGCTCCGGTAACGTCGGAGGATCTTCTACGTGTCGTCTGTAGACTCCGCGCTCGACCACCAAGTCTGGATAGGGATTGGCCACAATGGGAGCGGTCGTAGGGGTAGAAGCGGCCGGAGTAGTCGTCAGAGTAGTCGTCGGAGTATTGGCCGAAGGAGTAGCTCCCCCGACCTATGAACGGGCTGCTGTAGTGCCCCGTCCCACTCAGTCAATCGGAGGAATAGGAACGCCGACGACGTTCGGACTTAGCCTTGCAATGGCTACTCGGAGACATCGCTCGGTCGAGGCGACCGCTCGCTCAGGTGGTGTTATTTCGGTGAACTTGCCTCATCTTTGCCTTCACATAATAAATCGTATGTTTTTAACTTGCACAAGTAGGCTTGATAATAAAAGAGATGAATCAACATAGATAAGGGAATAATCCCGACGGGTCGTATGGAGTTAGAATATGGAAAGGTCCAACGATCGTCTTAGAGTTGGTGCACGGCGTACTTTGAAATGGACACTTGGTCCTTCGTCCCGTGGCTTAGGAGAAGGAACAATTGCTCTTCGCCACAAGCTAAGAGTTAGCCAAATTCATAGGCGTCGTCCGCATAAATGCTTTATAAAGCATGCACGGTCTCTTCGCCCAAGGCGTGGCATAGCCTCTGCTCGCCGACGGGTTAAGTTGTATTGCACGGCTTATGGCATAAGTCTAGGCACCTCAAATAACTTTGTTGTTCAAGTCGAACGCGTGCACGGCACGTTCCTACGATGCGAGGCTTGACGCAGCCTTTGCTTGTCAAGTTGTTGCAAAGTAAGTTAGGCGAGTTACGTTAAGTTAACAGGAGTAGTAGCAGGCACGGCCCTATAAGTTCTACGGTCGGGTATAATCACATAGTCTTACGATTGAAGGACCCGTCATATAGAGTATGACTTAGGCAGTGGTGTCACATAGAGTTTCACGTTGGTTTGAGACACGATGGCACGGACTTAGTGTTTTAAGGCACGGGCCACGGTTGATTTATTGAGTTTGGAAAGTGTCTCAATAGTTGTTCTTGAGTTGAGTGAAATGATAGGGCAAGAAAGAAGAATGCTCGTGACTACGGGTCGTCGAGGCAAGAAAGAAGAATGCTCGCGACTACGGATCGTCGAGGCAAAAAAGAAGAATGCTCGCGACTACGGGTCGTCGAGGCAAGATCTCAGATATGAGAAGTATTGCACTTAGCCCTGAAGGAGATGGTAACACTAGAGGTACAATGACTGTGTGAGACGTTAGTTTGAGTTGAGTCTTGCATGGTCATTGGACAACTTGTACAAGGTAAATAAAATAAATATGTTTCTCGAACGGCGACCCCGACGGCCCAGGGGAACTGTTGCGATAGAGACATTTCGTAGACTGTGTGCTGGATGACCGCACGGGTTAGGCGGGGACTTGCAGCGGAGCTAGCTACTCGCGCTAGCAAGGGGCGTCCGCCTAATCAAAACTACAAAAGGAGTCCATAATGGCTCTGGGAGCCAGTGACCAAATTCATATAGTTGAGTCGACAGAATAGCGGCAAACCGCGTGTATGCCTTTGGATTTGGTCTAGAACTTGAATGTATGTTTAGTCGGTAACACAAAATATTTGGGCCTAAGATTTGGCTGCAACGAACACACCGTGCTTCGGCACGAGATGTGGCGTCGAGTCTTGAGTTGTCGGCATATAAGTTGCATAGTTTGGATGTAAGTTGTCTTGAGTTTAAGTCAGAAAATGCCGCAAGGCAAAGTTGGTCGAGTGACACTTAACCCACAAGTCTTGATTGGGTCAGTTGCTGATTTAGTAGCAAAGGGCCGCGAGACGGCGGTATGATTGAGTCTCACTTGAGTTACGAGGTACGGCCTCAACAGGGGCTTATAGCACGGTCACACGGAAAAGGAGTCTTATTGCGTAGTTGCGTCTCTAATTTTAAGCCGTAAGACAAGCACGACCTGATAGGTTAACCTTGTTGTGTTGATGTTGCATTACAAGCACGAAATGGTCCTGAGACACAAAATAGGCCAAGGCGTCTGTCCTAAAATCGATCCTAAGGAAAGACTAGAAAGACAATTGTTAAGAAAGGACTATGTTGCACAAAGTAAATCAAACATGTTGGTTTCGTATGGGTGGGCGAGAAGCTCATTCCACCAGTACAGTTGAGTACTGACACCCACATAGTTTACATGTGCAGGCACAAGTAGAAGCTCGTGGCGCGGAGCTCGCTTGGATGTGTCGAGGCACGGAGTTCCTTGGCGATTCGAAGCGTGCAGCCGCATGTAATCAAGACTTATACGGGACATAATGTATGGACGTCGCCTTCCGAAGCATCCGCTGGCTCGAGACATGTATTGAGAGATGAGAGAGAGCTGAGTGACTTGTAATGTGAGATGAGTGAGCGTGAGAGACTTGTAATCATGGCCTTGCGCCCATTGTAACCTTTGTTTCAATATCAATAAAGAGCTTCTTTTGAATAAGTTGTGTTTTGTTCTAATTTCTGCTGCTAATATTCAATGTCTCTACATGGGACTTCTGTGCGACGACCCCGTCGCAGCCGCTGAAATCGGCCGTTATGGAACCCGCCTTGCACGAGCATAATCTAGGCTCGTGCGGCATCACGCCTTAGCGAGGACGATCGCTCCTACGGGAGCGGGACATGACATAATGGTATCAGAGCACGGCTTTACGTCCTTGGACTTTCGATTGAATTCTTTAACTCCATTGTTTTCGCAAACACTGAATTATTGCTTCCGCAAAGTTGATATCGTTGGTGCGCCCTCTCTCAAATGTCCCATGGGATGTCCATACAATAAGTCTATCTATTTTGCAAAACATAGGAAAAAAGTTTTTGACAAAACAAAAAGATAGTTCGCGTAAGCACGGTTGGCCAAGTCGGGCTGGGCATATACACTAAAGTTGCGTCGACCTTAGAAAAGTCGAGTGCGGGAATTGAATAGTGTCGAATAAGAATGAGTTGAATTCGATTGAGTAAATTGAGATGATTATCGATAGGGGTGCTATCGAACGACGATGTTATCGTCGATGCGATGTAGGTGAGCGTGCTTAAAATTTAAAGAATCGTTCGAACGAAAATTCGAGGAGATAAAATTGTGAATTGAATGATAAGTTAAGGATTTGTTGAATGACTTCATCCCTGAGTGGTATATGCGATAGCCTCAGGGATGTCGATCGATCGATTGAGGATTCGGGGTGTCGATGAGTCTATCAGCAAGCGTCGTACGTATGTAAAGCCTTAGATTGAGCGTCGTTGAACAAGTTGTAGCCTTGAAGTTTAACGTGTTGATTCGAACAGATTAGAAATGACGCGCACGAAACGTGCACGGGATTGAAGATTATGCGAGTATGAAATACAAAAATGATTGAGTTGATAAATCGTATCGAGAAAAAGTTAGGGTGTACGAATGGATGACTTGATCGAGGAAATTAATACGGATCGTATACAAAAAGTTAGCACGACCAGTAGATAGCGTGCATGAAAAAGTTGAATTTTGAAGTTACGCAATGACTCTGAGGATTAGAATGGATGTCGTTCGATGATTTGAGTTAGCAAAAGAATGATGCAAATTGAAGAAGTACGTTGGTTGATGATTTAAGGTAGACGGACGAATATACATGATTTCGGATTTGAACGAATTGATCTTGTAAAGGATTCGGAGGATAATGATCAAACTTGATGTTGAATGTCGAGGAGATTATCCAGTCGGACGATAGCAATCATTCGTACGACTCAAAATTCGTTGCAAACGAAGATCGTCAGGTTACGTATATCGTCGATGGTATTGAGGTGTAACAAAGATGATATGCGATAACTCGGGGGTACTCTGACTCGACGAATGACGATCGTGCAAGTGTTATTGTTTGGTTGGATGCTATACTTAGGATTTTGATTGAGATGGATGAAAACGATCGTGTATTGATGGTTACATTGATAGCCACAACGTCGACGATCTAGTCTTGTGTGAGCGCAACTCTAGCCTCGCACATGCGTTGCGTCGGATTTGGGGCGATCGTTCCGCGTGAGCGTTGACATGGTGATTCATGTCGCGGGAATGATCGAACTCGGAAAATTAGGATGCGGCAACTTTGATTGTCTCGACTTGTTGGCTTGATGTGAAGGTAAACTCGAGGATTGTAGGACTTATGATTGACGAATGAATGAAACTTGAGGATTGAGAAGGTCCAATTCGCGCATCGAGAATGAATTAGGCTGGACACAAAATAAGAGTTACGTCCCGATGAGAATGATTATCTCGCGGGAGCGTGCATGGTAATTCGTACCCACCGTGGATAATCTGACTCGCGTAAGATTGGGGCACAATATATTATTAAGCTAGACGACCTTATGACCGATTACGTGAATTAGAATAGATGACTTAGGAAATGTGAAATGTGAATTATGGTTTAGCGATAAATTATGTCGTAGTGTGCTTGACTTGAGAATGATCGACATACGGATTATGTCGAACGTGTTCAAAAGATAGACTATACGAAATGGCTTGATAAACGAGTGATATCGATACGTCAAAGAATTGGTTGAAATGTGAGTTATCGTAGGATGGCTTTGCTGAATGACTCGGACCCCGTGCGACGAATATTGGGATGTGTGTAGGAAATCTATGCTCGAAGTTTAGAAATCGGAGTGATGCGAGCTTGGGTAGAAAAACCCGGTACTATCAACTTGGTTTTACCTTAGGATGGGGTCAGTGTTGATATCGTTGTTTGGAAAATATGATTCCAATACTGACGGAAAGACATAGCCTAGCAGTTAGGCAGACGTTCTGGTACGGAGCAATAGGATTTATGGTGGCACCACTCGCGAGTGTCGGTTGATATGCATGTATATCAGGGACGCCCGAATATCTGCACGATCTGACTCGAGTGGTGATGGTGGATTCGTTATCACAAGGCTTGGTTGAAATGCATGTATTTTGGGGACGCCTAAAATATGTGCATGATCCAACTAAGTGATACGTTGAATCAAGTGAGACTTGAGGAACGAAAAAGTGTCGAAGATTTTAAAATCGTAAGTTTTGAAGAACGGATGAGGGTTGCACGAGCGTGGCTCGAATTTGAGAAATGCATAGGAGAAATGTGTGCGAAGAACATAGGATGTTGAATAAGTGATAAGTCAATAAGTGTACTCAGTTAGTTTCGAGGACGAAACTTTTTCTGACTGGTGTATGATGTAGTGCCCCATCCCGCTCAGTCAATCGGAGGAATAGGAACGCCGACGATGTTCGGACTTAGCCTTGCAACGGCTACTCGGAGACATCGTTCGGTCGAGGCGACCGCTCGCTCAGGTGGGGTAGTTTCGGTGAACTTGCCTCATCTTTGCCTTCACATAATAAATCACATATTTTTAACTTGCACAAGTAGGCTTGATAATAAAAGAGATGAACCAACATAGATAAGGGAATAATCTCGACGGTCGCATGGAGTTAGAATATGGAAAGGTCCGACGATCGTCTTAGAGTTGGTGCACGGCGTGCTTTGAAAACGACACTTGGTCCTTCGTCCCGTGGCTTGGGAGAATGAAGAATTAGTCTTCGCCACAAGCTAAGAGTTAGCCAAATTCATAGGTGTTGCCCGCATAAATGCTTCATAAAGCATATACGGTCTCTTCGCCCAAGGCGTGGCATAGCCTCTGCTCGCCGACAGGTTAAGTTGTATTGCACGGCTTGTGGCATAAGTCTAGGCATCTCAAATAACTTTGTTGTTCAAGTCGAATGCGTGCATGACACGTTCCTACGACGCAAGGCTTGACGCAGCCTTTGCTCGTCAAGTTGTTGCAAAGTAAGTTAGGCGAGTTACGTTAAGTTAACAGGAGTAGTAGCAGGCATGGCCCTATGAGTTCTACGGTCGGGTATAATCACATAGTCTCACGATTGAAGGGACCGTCATATAGAGTATGACTTGGGCGATGGTGTCACATAGAGTTTCACGTTGGTTTGAGACACGATGGCACGGACTTAGTATTTTAAGGCATGGGACACGGTTGATTTATTGAGTTTTGAAAGTGTCTCAATAGTTGTTCTTGAGTTGAATGAAATGATAGGGCAAGAAAGAAGAATGCTCGCGACTACGGGTCGTCGAGGCAAGAAAGAAGAATACTCGCGACTACGGGTCGTCGAGGCAAGAAAGAAGAATGCTCGCAACTACGGGTCGTCGAGGCAAGATCTCAGATATGAGAAGTATTGCACTTAGCCCTGAAGGAGATGGTAACACTAGAGGTACAATGACTGTGTGAGACGTCAGTTTGAGTCGAGTCTTGCATGGTCATTAGACAACTTGTACAAGGTAAATAAAATAAATATGTTTCTCGAACGGTGACCCCGGCGGCCCAGGAGAACCGTTGCGATAGAGATATTTTGCAGACTGTGTGCTAGATGACCGCACGGATTAGGCGGGGACTTGCAGCGGAGCTAGCTACTCGCGCTGGCAAGGGGCGTCCGCCTAATCAAAACTACAAAAGGAGTCCACAATGGCTCTGGGAGCCAGTGACCAAATTCATATAGTTGAGTCTGCAGAATAACGGCAAACCGCGTGTATGCCTTTGGATTTGGTATAGAACTTGAATGTATGTTTAGTCGGTAACACAAAATATTTGGGCCTAAGATTTGGCTGCAACGAAGACACCGTGCTTCGGCATGAGATGTGGCATCGAGTCTTGAGTTGTCGGCATATAAGTTGCATAGTTTGGATGTAAGTTGTCTTGAGTTTAAGTCAGAAAATGCCGTAAGGCAAAGTTGGTCGAGTAACACTTAACCCACAAGTCTTGATTGGGTTTAGTAGCAAAGGGCCGCGAGGCGGCGGTTGTTAGGGTTATATACTAAAAGCATCACTTTTGTAGTAACCTTATTTCCTTAAATTTTGAATGAGAATCATATGGGCAAATGTTTGCATATTGTATTTATTGCAAGTGTTAATGCAAATGTATGATATTTTATATTGTAGATAATATGGTGTATGGTGTCACACAGAAGATCATATTATCAGTTTCCTATAGAGTATATAAATAGCTCACAACCTAGATGGACTTGGACAATCTATTGGAAAGGTTGTAGTGTAATATGGTATTAGTCTATCTTGACTATAGGTTTACACTAGTACACTTTGTGTGTATTGAACATGACCACTTGAGGTTGTTCTCTTTGTACTGACTACATAAGAGAACAAACACCTCTGTTATTATGGATGCTTGTGCTCTTAATTCGGATATAATAACGGACATGTATATGCAGTGTGCATTACTTTGACTCATAAAAGAGTGAGATTCATTATGGATCAACAACCTATATGAATTGGGTAATAACATTGTATGTATGATGGGATGTTGATTATAAATGGAATCCATGTCCCGATACATCGGGTTGATGATGTCCTCTTAAGGAGCTCATAAGGATTGTCATATAAACCATGCAGGTGGAATATATCCGATATGACAAATAAAGTTGAGCGGTACTACTTAAGGATAAAAGATGTCGAATCAATATAGTTGTCAGTAACTTGATTTGATCGACGGACATACGATATCTTAACATGGGGAGCCAAACGAGCATATAATAAAAGGAGCCCACAAACATAATTTGGGATTAGGGAGGTAGTGCAACAATAGCTCATTAGTGGACCGAGCTATTGTTAATGGGCCTGGATTATGTGTTCGGGCTGAACACGGGATATCAAGATCCGTTAGGAGGCCTAACCCTAATTTCTTCCCATGGTCCCTGCCGTAGCCTATATATATCCTCTATTCTCTGGCCGCCAGATTACTGATCAAAAATCTAAAATTTTCACTAAATTCGTGATTCACGTAAGAAAAGAAAGAGAGGGCTGCCAAGGAGAAGAAAAGGTTGGGAGATCGTCGCCTACACGACGTCCAACTCGAGGAAGGAATACATGCAGAAGATCTTGGGGTCGTCCGCTCGAGATTGCCAGAAATTACTTATCTCCTTTCCGTCGCAGGTATAATTCGTGAACCCTAGTTTTCGCCTATGAAGGGTTAGAACACGTATTAGATCTGTTTAACTTTCTATCGATCAATACGCACACCAAAGGAAGGGTCCTGGGAATCCCCAGTTCTATCAATTGGTATCAGAGCCACTTTGGATCTACGTATTGATTGATACGTCCATGTTGTCCAATAAAACCTGCGCTATGTAATAGTCGGTAGATATAGATCTGTTCTAACTCGGTTTTGCAGGCATCTTAGATCCAACTATTATGGTCCAATGCATGTTTTTGATTGTGTTGTTTAAACCACGGATATGTCGTTGATATTGTTGTTGCTGTGGATGTAATTAAAATCACGAGGGTTGATCGTGCTTATTGTTTTAATTTTTCAATCTAGATTCTGTGTGAACTCCTTCGGGAGGCATAGGATTGATGTAATTTTAATTATTTTTGATCAATCGTGATGGCGGTGGTGGCTGTTTCTGACCCCATATAGATCTGCGCAGTGCCAGATTTTGGATTCGGATAGTTGAGGACGGAGCAGCAAAGATGACCATAATAGTTGGATATTTTTTCTTATTTTTGTCATTTTGCTTTTTCTGATTATGCATGTTTATTATTGTGTGGTTGTTTTTTTTGAAAAACCAAGCCTACATTAATAATGGATAACATGGACATAATATCAACTAGTAGAAAAATCCTCATTGTTAAATAACTAAGTGGGAAAGGATTTTTTTTATTTAGTATAAATCCTATGGTCTCCATTACTGGTTTGTAGGTGATGTAATTATACTTGCGTGTTGGCTTTAGTACTTTCCTCCATATCGGATGAGTATAATTATGGATCACCAGTACAAACTTCCTTAGGGATAATTGTAGAAAGTTACCTAGTATGTGTTCACTTCTCCATCTGAAGGAACTCATTACAAGGTAATGGACTTAGTGTTAAGTAATGGTATACACTTAGATACAAATAATGGTATCCTCCCCATCGGAGTCACTGCTATTATTTATATAACCAGAGCAAGACCAGCATATTAATTTTATTTGTCATAAAGTTATATTGACATGATAGTAAAATTAATAAGAAAAATTTACTTGAACAAAGTTGAATTTGTATACGTCCACACTATCGTGGCATGCTAAATTTATGGTGTTCAAGGTGTTGGTAAATTTTTTATTATTGTTTTGAGGGGATCAATATTTAGTTAATTCAAAAAGTTTTTTTTTGCCCTACATAATTTTATTTATGTGATTATCAGGATTTCAAAAATGGGTTCTTTCAGTCCACTTATGGTGATTCTTAAAGAAAACAAACTTATTGGACCTAATTATATTGACTGGAAACGTAATTTGGATATTGTTCTGACTTCTGAGGAGTACAAATATGTACTTGTTGTGGAATGTCCACCTAAGCCTGATGCTAACTCTGATGAAGAGGTCAAAGAGGCTTATATGAAGTGGAAAAGACAGATGAGATGGCGCGGTGTTACATTCTGGCATCTATGTCAAATGTACTGCAACATCAGCATCAGGCCATGGCCACAGCTTATGACATGATGTATAACCTCAAGAAACTCTTCGGACATCAGAGTAGAGCAGCTAGGCAGTTTGCTATGAAATGTTTGATGAATACAAAAATGGCTGAGGGTACACCAGTAAGGGATCATGTTCTCAAGATGATGGGTCATCTGAATGAGATGGAGATCCTTGGAGCTGAAATTGATGGGGAAACCCAGGTCGATATCATTCTCGGGACTCTGCCTAAAAGTTTTGACAATTTCTGCCTTAATTACAACATGAACAAAAGGTTGTATAGTTTGGCAGAACTTACAAAAGAGCTACAGGATGCTGAATCTCTCTTTAGGCAGAGTGGTCATATTTTTATTTCTGAAAAGGCTTCTACTTCTAAGCCAAAAGGCGGTAAGAAGAAGAATAAAATTCAGAAACAGACAAACTCAGCAAAGAAGGGCATGGGACCTCAAGGCGCGGTAAAAAAGCTGAAAGGCAAATGTTTCAAGTACAAAGGGTCAGGACATTAGAAGACTGATTGTCCACTTCTCAAACAAGGGAACAAAAAAGGTATATCTCATTTACTAGTAGTTGAAACATGTTTAGCGGTGTTATCTACCGGCACCTGGTGTGTAGATACAAGAGCCACTAATCATGTCTGCAATACATTGCAGGGGTTCCAGGAAACCAGACGGCTCAGTAATGGAGAGATATGCTTGTTCATGGGTGATGCTACAAAAGTATCGGTCGTTGCATTAGGAGATGTTACTTTATCTTTTGGTAGAAATAAGTCTTTGACATTGAGAAATTGTCTTTATGCACCTTCACTTTGAAGGAATTTAGTTTCTGTTTCTATGTTAGTTAAGGATGGATATTCAGTTTATTTTAATGACAATATTGTTATTAGAAAGAATAAACATTTTATCTGTTCTGGTGTATTGGTTGATAATTTGTATGTCATTAATCCTATTTCGCCCACAATACAACTTATGGAAATGAATAATATGTCATCTAACTTAAATAAGAGAAAAGAACCTTCTTGTATGAACCAAACATATCTTTGGCACTTACGATTGGGGCATATTAACCTAAGAAGGATTCAAAGACTGGTTGAAGATGAACCTTTGAGTTCATTGGAAGTAGAGGCACTACCAGTCTGTGAATCCTGCTTGGAAGGTAAAATGACCAAAAAGCCTTTTACGGCAAAGGGGTATAGGGCCAAAGATGTGTTGGAATTGGTTCATTCTGATTTGTGTGGACCCATGACTATCCAAGCTAGAGGTGGCTTTGAATATTTTATCACATTTATTGACGATTATTTAAGGTATGGATACATTTATTTGATGTGCCGTAAGTCTGAGTGCTTTGAGAAATTCAAAGAGTACAAGGCTGAAACGGAGAAACGTCATAGAAAATGTATCAAGTCATTACAATCAGATCGTGGTGGCGAGTACCTATTTGGAGAGTTTAGGAATTATTTATCAGAGGCTGGAATTGCATCTTAATTGACTGCACCTGGAACGCCCCAACAGAATGGTGTAGCCGAAAGAAGGAATAGAACTCTTATGGAGATGGTTAGATCAATAATGAGTTATTCGGCTTTGTCAGATTCATTTTGGGGATATGCCTTAGAGACTGCAGCTTATATTTTGAACTTGGTTCCTTCTAAGTCAGTACCTCTTACTCCCACAGAGCTGTGGATTGGACGTAAGCCTAGTCTGAAACATGTTCGTATTTGGGGTAGTCCAGCACATGTGCTGAATGGGAAAGCAGATAAGTTGGAATCTCGTACAGAAGTACGCTTGTTTGTAGGCTATCCAAGAGGAACAAAAGGAGGTTTATTTTATAGTCCTAAGGATCAGAAGGTCATTGTTAGCACCAATGCCCGATTCTTAGAGGAAGACTATGTGATGAACCATAAACCCACAAGTAGAGTTGTTCTAGAAGAACTGAGACGTAAAACACCAAGTACTTCAGTACCAACAGTACAAGAGGATGAACCACAAATAACTGCACAATATGTCATAAATGTTACACCACAACCGATAGTACCTCGTCGTAGTGGGAGGGTTATGATACAACCTGATAGATATATATTTTTGGGAGAGTCATCAGACTTCGTCCCTGAGGAACAAGATTATGATCCCTGTAACTACAATGAAGCACTCCAAGATAAAGATGCAGAGTCTTGGCAAAAAGCAATGATATCTGAAATAGAATCTATGAATTCTAATCAGGTCTGGGAGCTTGTAGAACCACCCGTTGGTGTAAAAGTCATTAGATGCAAGTGGGTCTATAAGAGAAAAAGAGGATCAGACGGTAAGGTTGAAACCTTTAAATCTCGGCTTGTAGCAAAAGGTTTTACTCAAAGAGAGGGTATCGATTATGAGGAAACCTTTTCTCCTGTAGCCATGCTTAAGTCTATTCGGATTCTTTTATCTATTGCAGCTCATCTCGATTATGAGATTTGGCAAATTGATGTCAAGACAGCTTTCCTTAATGGAAGTCTTGAGGAAGACATCTATATGAAGCAACCAGACGGGTTCATTGAAAAGGGCCAGGAGCATCTTGTTTGTAAGCTCAAGAAGTACATTTATGGACTTAAGCAAGCTTCCAGATCTTGGAACATATGTTTTGATCAGGTGATAAAATCCTATGGATTTGATCAATGTCAGGATGAATCATGTGTATACAGAAAGTATGACGGAAACGTGGTGGTGTTCTTAGTACTTTATGTGGATGACATCTTGCTCATTGGAAACAATGTAAAGGTATTATCTGATGTAAGGGTATGGTTATCCAAACAGTTTTATATGAAGGACTTGGGAGAAGTAGGTCACATCCTTGGGATCAAAGTTCTACGAGATCGCAAGAAAAGGATGTTGGGCTTATCCCAAGCTTCCTATATCGATACTGTACTAACTCGTTTTAGTATGCAAAATTCTAAGAAAGGTTTCTTACCTTTTAGACATGGAATTGCTCTATCAAAGGAGCAGTGTCCGAGGACACCTAAAGAGATAGAGAACATGAAGGCAGTTCCTTATGCTTCAGCAGTAGGAAGCTTAATATATGCAATGCTATGTACGAGACCAGACATCTGCTTTGCCGTAGGCATGGTCAGCAGATATCTGTCTAACCCAGGACAAGAGCACTGGACTGCCGTAAAGCATATTTTGAAGTACCTGAAAAGGACTAAAGAGTATATGCTAGTTTACCAGGCAGATAGTTTAGTTCCCTTGGGGTATACAGACTCAGATTTTCAGTCAGATAGGGATTCTAGGAAATCTACCTCAGGTTATGTGTTTACTTTGGGAGGTGGAGCCATTGTGTGGAGGAGTATCAAGCAAAAATGTATTGCTGATTCCACCATAGAAGCCGAGTATGTGGCAGCCTCTGAGGCAGCCAAAGAAGCGGTTTGGCTCAGAAACTTTCTGTTGGTCTTGGATGTGGTACCTAGTTTTCCTAAGTCTATTACACTTTGTTGTGATAATAGTGGTGCAGTTGCAAACTCGAAGGAACCACGAGCCCATAAGACATGCAAACACATTGAGCGCAAGTACCACCTGATACAAGATTTCGTAAAGAAAGGAAAAGTTGCTGTGATCAAGATAGCATCAGCCGACAACCTAGCTGATCCCTTTACAAAGATCTTACCAGCTAAAGCTTTTGACAGTCATGTTGCGGGAATGAGAGTCAGATGTGTAGCAACATGGCTTTAAGTATAAGTGGGAGATTTGTAACAGTATACTGAAAAGCAATGCTTTGAGTATAAGTGGGAGATTGTTAGGGTTATATACTAAAAAGCATCACTTTTGTAGTAACCTTATTTCCTTAAATTTTGAATGAGAATCATATGGGCAAATGTTTGCATATTGTATTTGTTGCAAGTGTTAATGCAAATGTCTGATATTCTATATTGTAGATAATATGGTGTGTGGTGTCACACAGAAGATCATATTATCAGTTTTCTATGGAGTATATAAATAGTTCACAACCTAGATGGACTTGGACAATCTATTGGAAAGGTTGTAGTGTAATCTGGTATTAGTCTATCTTGACTATAGGTTTACACTAGTACACTTTGTGTGTATTGAACAGGACCACTTGAGGTTGTTCTTTTTGTACTGACTACATAAGAGAACAAATACCTCTGTTATTATGGATGCTTGTGCTCTTAATCCGGATATAATAACGGACATGTATATGCAGTGTGCATTACTTTGACTCATAAAAGAGTAAGATTCATTATGGATCAACAACCTCTACGAATTGGGTAATAACATTGTATGTATGATGGGTTGTTGATTATAAATGAAATTCATGTCCCAATACATCGGGTTGATGATGTCCTCTTAAGGAGCTCATAAGGATTGTCATGTAAACCCTGCAGGTGGAATATATCCGACATGACAAATAAAGTTGAGCGGTACTACTTAGGGATAAAAGATGTCGAATCAATATAGTTGTCAGTAACTTGATTTGATCGACGGACATACGATATCTTAACATGGGAAGCCAAACGAGCATATAATAAAAGGAGCCCACAAACATAATTTAGGATTAGGGAGGTAGTGCAACAATAGCTCATTAGTGGACCAAGCTATTGTTAATGGGCCTGGATTATGTGTTCGGGCTGAACACGGGATATCCAGATCCGTTAGGAGGCCTAACCCTAATTTCTCCTCATGGTCCCTGCCGTAGCCTATATATATCCTCTATTCTCTGGCCGCCAGATTACTGATCAAAAATCTAAAATTTTCTTTAAATTCGTGATTCACGTAAGGAGAGAAAGAGAGGGCTGCCAAGGAGAAGAAAAGGTTGGGAGATCGTCGCCCACACGACATCCAACTCGAGGAAGGAATACGTGCAGAAGATCTTGGGGTCGTCCGCTCGAGATTGCCAGAAATTACTTGTCTTCTTTCCGCCGCAGGTATAATTCGTGAACCCTAGTTTTCGCCTATAAAGGGTTAGAACACGTATTAGATCTGTTTAACTTTCTATCGATCAATACGCACACCAAAGGAAGGGTCCTGGGAATCCCCAGTTCTATCAGCGGTATGATTGAGTCTCACTTGAGTTGCTAGGCACGGCCTCAACAGGGGCTTATAGCACGGTCACACGGGAAAGGAGTCTTATTGCGTAGTTGTGTCTCTGATTTTAAGCCGTAAGGCAAGCACGACCTGATAGGTTAACGTTGTTGAGTTAATGTTGCATTGCAAGCACGAAATGGTCCTGAGACACAAAATAGGCCAAGGCGTCTGTCCTAAAATCGATCCTAAGGAAAGACTAGAAAGACAATTGTTAAGAAGGGACTATGTTGCACAAAGTAAATTAAACGTATTGGTTTCGTATGGGTGGGCGAGAAGCTCATTCCACCAGTACAGTTGAGTACTGACACCCATATAGTTTACATGTGCAGGTAGAAGCTCGTGGCCCGGAGCTCACTTGGATGCGTCGAGGTACGGAGTTTCTTGGCGATCCGAAGCGTGCAGCCGCATATAATCAAGACTTATACGAGACATAATGTATGGACGTCGCCTTCCGAAGAATTCGCTGGCTCGAGACATGTATTGAGAGATGAGAGAGAGCTGAGTGACTTGTAATATGAGATGAGTGAGCATGAGAGACTTATAATCATGGCCTTGCGCCCATTGTAACCATTGTTTCAATATCAATAAAGAGCTTCTTTTGAATAACTTGTGTTTTGTTCTAATTTCTGCTGCTATTATTCAATGTCTCTGCATGGGACTTCTGTGCGACGACCCCGTCGCAGCCGCTGAAATCGGCCGTTATGGAACCCACCTTGCACGAGCGCAATCTAGGCTCGTGCGGCATCACGCCTTAGCGAGGACGATCGCTCCTACGGGAGCGGGGCGTGACAGCTGTGTCCGGAGATAACCCATCATGAACATCTAGGAACTCGTCACCGTCGACAGGTAGATGGCCTGGACGCTCCAAAGGAGCCGGACGTGAGCCAGACCCATGCTACAAATGTCTACGTCTGCCTTCCGCCATAGGCAAATCTGAATCACGTACACGTCCACGTCCACGTCCACGTCCGCCTCCCGCCATAGGCAAATCTAAAAATGCATATATAATACACATATTTTTAATTCTGTATACTTCACACTTGCTATATGTAACCGAGATATGCGTATGTTTTCGATACATAAAACCTAACTACTAATACATACACATTCCCTTCCTGTCTGAGACTCTGTCCCTGGATAAGCCCTCATACGTATACTGCCTCTGAGCCTGATACTCAGTCCTAACTCGACTCCTAGACACACACACACCCTGACTCATGATAATATCTAATTTTTTACACTTTCTTAACCTGGATACTATCAAATGATTATACACACAAACTCGACTCTTAGACGTCCTCTGCGTCCTCAGAAGGCCCCTTCTCTGACCCCTCTCTACTTTCCTGCTTCTCATTCGACTCTCTCATATGATATCCATCTCAACCAAATAGTAGAGAAGTGTGAAAATATTAATATTAACCAAGGATCGGTATCAGAATCAGTATCATCATGAATCTCATGGCTTGTTCTACCAGAGCATAATATAAAACCAAACGTGTGAATCAGAGCTTCACATTCTAATATTGTGAATGTGAAGCTCTACTTCACGTTTGGTTTTATATTATGCTCTGTTAGAACAAGCTATGAGATTCATGGTGATACTGATTCCGATACTGATCCTTGGTTAATATTAATATAAATTTATAAAAAGTGACTTTAATATAAAATATAAGAATACTAATATTAGGAATATCCAAATTTGGAATGGTGTCACAACCCGATCCCAAATTATTGGGTAGAACCGGATCATGCCCAGCTTGCACTGTTGTGAGACGGCGACAGTAAGCTGTTCTATATGCAGGTATTTCACAACAACATCTATATATTTATCACAACTCGAATATACAGAAATTTTAAAACTTTTATTCAACAATTGAAAAGTACAACTGGAAATGAAAGAACTGAAATAAAATGCTGAATTCAAATTAACAAAACTCCAAAACGACAAAACTAGAAAAACTGGAAACGACTAGCTAAGCGGTCGGCTCGTCAACCTCAGGTCCTGCGTCCTCCAAGGGGGGACTCCGGCAACACCACAGGGTACAAAACCGGGTCATAATAGCTATTGTACAATAGCTCAGCATCCTCAATGTCACCTAAAAATGTTGTCTCCAGTCAGGAGGGAGCAAGTACGAATATGTATCTCATATTTCAAGTAATAATGGAAAAGTGCAGGCTAAACAGTTGAAACAATATTTTCTAGCATTTTAACAATTAAAAACAATGTGATTTGAATGTGTAATCGTCTATGACCGGCTTGGGTTATACAATAGCGTCCTAGCGACGCAATACGGCTTATCCCCGTGTGTAAGAGGGGTAAGCTCGCACAATATGCAATAGAGGGGTATTGGCCATAAACGTTACACTATTCCCCCAATCCCCACAATCAATATCAATCAATATCTGAACCCTAGGAGAGGGTTCCGTGTAGCAATGTGGTTTAAACATGCAGGTAGACAATTACTAAATAAAATACAAGAAAACATAACCGTAACTTGCCTCTGTTAATTGACTGGATCGGGAAAGTCGGTACCGATGAGGATGTCAAGTTCGTCTCCGAGATCCTACAGTTGAGAACCTTGGCTTAGAACCATAATGAAACCATTCTAGGTGTGCTAGTTACAATATCTAGAAGTAGACCCTAGTCATATTTTAGATTATTTAGTTAACCTTCTGTAATGCTTTAACGTCGCGAGCTACGTTCGTTTATCATTTTAATTAAATAAGTCGGTTACTGATTAATTGGAAAAAATGGCAATTATCGGTTAATTTGGCAAAACTTTGTATTTTAAATATATATATAAAACTAGACTTTTTCTTTTAAATGAGAAAATATGTGAATTGCTAAATTACTAAATTATTTATTAGGAGAAAACTTTATTAATTTTTTTTATAAAATAAATATCAATTTCTATATTCTACGCGTTTAACGGCAAAACCAACATTCCAAAAAATAATAAAAAACTACGCTACATAATACAGGGTCACAGAGAAATAAAAGAAAACTGGGCTTATGCCCTTTACAAATTATTTACATAAATCAACTATTCCTAAGACGAGCTCTGAGTGCCGCAAACGGTCCAAACAGTAGGCCGAAGCCCTGTACCAAAAAATACTAACAGCAGTACCAGTTCTAAAAATAATTATAAATATAAATATAGTTGTAAAATGCATCTCAGACTTGGTCCAAAAGTCATGTTGCTGGCTAGCGCCTCAACGTACAGGAACCCTGTAGCATTTGCGCTTCACCGAGGCTCATTCGACCAATATGGTCGTCGCCTAACTGGTGATACAAAAATCTATAAAATCCGAAAACCAGCAAATCCAATCTATAAATCATTTTGCAAAGATCGGTTTTCTTTTGAAAATAGGTTTTACTCAAATTGCTAATTTTATACGAAAATCCCTTTAAAAAATATTTTTTTCCAAAAATTTGGGCAGCATCTCCTCTGTATTTGAGACAAACCAATCCTGGAAAAATACTAACCCCACATCAATGACTGTCCCCAAACCAGGAAACACCAAAAATCCCACCAAAAGTAAATATCCAACCCAAAAACACATCACGATTATATATAGCCAAAACCACAGAATACTCCCGAAATAAATTCGAAAATCCCGAAATAAAGTTCGGGAAACCGAAAGCCACAGAACTAAAATAAAATGAACGAATCATTCTGAAATGGAATTCGGAAATTCCAAAACTACAATCGCCTAAACCGAATCCCGTAACGGGATCGGAAACCGTATCATCATCGACACTAAAGTAGGGACACGGGGACATGAGATATACCTTGGGTTGCTCGGCTAGAGCTCTCAGATGATAATAAAGAAAATAATCCTCGCAAGCACGAAAAAATCCCGAATACTGAGACAGCAGATCGGAACGCAGAATCGGAAAACCCGAAACCACAGCAGTCCCGAAACAGAGCGTCCAAGAGGCCGCGGAACGCAACCAGAGATGCTGGCTCGGGGCCGGGCATGGACAGTGGGTCGGGGGTCGTCGGACAGTGGCCGAGGGGCGCGGTCGAAGGAGATGCGGCCGAGGAAGGCGCTGGACGGGGGCTGGGCGCGCTGGAGGCCGACGGAGAAGGTCGCGAGGTCGCCGGACAGATCTGCCCGGAGGAAGCGACGCCGGGGTGGCCGGCGGGGTATTGGCCGGGCACAGGGGCGGCCGGCGGAACAGCGTGTGCGGCTAGGGCACGGGAGGCGGGGCGCGGCTGGGTCGGAGGTGCTGGGGTCGGCCGGAGTTGGACGCGGCCAGGAGGTGGGCCGAAAGGGGGTGGCGCCGGGCGGAGATGGCGCGCAGAGGTTCACTGGACGGGGCGCGGGGTGGAGATCGAGAAAGCTCTAGAGTTTGGGGGGAAAAGAAATTGAGTGAGGGAGTGGAAGAGTTGAGAGTGAGGGGGAGGAGAAGAGTGTGCTGGGACTTTTTGGAGAGAGGGGGAAAGAAGTTGTGGAGAGGAGTGGGTTCTGGAGAGATAAGGGGGCGCGTGTGTGTGTGTGGCCTGGTCGTAGGGAGACCAGGCCAGCCCATAAGAAATTTCTTTTTTTTATAATTAAACTATAATTAGAATTTATATATAACCAAGGTTAAAAATTAATTCAAGGATTTAGGGTAGATTCGGGGCCGGAAACAAAATTGGGTTCGGGAGACGAGGTCCGGTTCGAGTTCGGTGTCGGTGTCCGGACTCGGGGTTGGACTCCGGGCACGAGATCGGTGACAGGGCCACAATCAAAAACCCAATGATAATTTTAAAAAAAATAATATTTTCCTAATTCTGACTAATAAATAATAATAATAATAATAACTAAACTAAAATTACGCTTCAATCCAACAATTAAAGATTCTAGAAAAACCGGATTTCACAACCTTCCCTCCTTAGAAAATTTTGTCCTCGAAATTAAAGGCATGGTTAGGGGTTACCTCAAGTTTCAAACAGATACGGATACTGCTCCCGCATCTTGTCTTCTCGCTCCCTGGTGGACTTGCCTGGTGAGTTGTGCCGCCACATAACTCTGACTATTGGCATCACAGAATTTCTGGTTCTCTTTTCCCCTCTGTCCAATATTTCTACTGGATTCTCTGGCACTGTAAGGCTGGGTCCAATTTCCAGCTCCGAATGGTCCAAGGTGTGGCTCGGGTCTGGGATGTAGCGTCTCAGCTGCGAAACGTGGAAGTCGTTGTGGATGCCTTCGAGACTTGGGGGTAGAGCCACTCGATAAGCTACTTCTCCAATCTTGTTAAGTACTTCAAAATGGATGGTTCCTCTGGTAGGGAAGATCTTCATGAACACACTGTCACCTTCTTCAAACTCCAACGGCCGTCGGCTGCTATCGACCCAGTACTTCTGTCTGTCTTGGGCAATCCTGAGCTTGTTTCTGATCATCTTTACCTTCTCTGCTGCATCGGTCACCATCTCTGATCCAAGCAATACCCTTTCTCCTACGTCGTCCCAAGCAAGTGGAGTGCGACAACGACGTCCATAAAGTGTCTCGAACGGAGTCATACCGATGCTAGCTTGGTAGCTGTTGTTGTAAGAGAACTCTACCAAGTGCAAATGGTCTTCCCAAGACCCTCCAAATTCCAAGACGCAAGATCTCAGCATGTCTTCTAGCGTCTGGATTGTTCTCTCCGATTGTCCGTCAGTATGGGGATGGTAGGCGGTGCTGAACTTCAATTGCGTCACCAAACTGTCGTGCAAGCTCTTCCAGAAGTGAGAGGTGAACCTGGTATCCCTGTCAGACACAATACTTACCGGAACTCCATGAATCCGGTAGATGTGCCGCATGTACAGTGCCGCCAACTTCTCAATAGATAGACCCACCTTGAAAGAAATAAAGTGGGCTGACTTCGTCAGTCGGTCCACGATAACCCAAATGGCATCCTTCTCTCCTTGGGATCGAGGCAGTTCCGACACAAAGTCCATCGTCAAGTATTCCCATTTCCACTCCGGGATGTCTAGCGGCTGCAATAGTCATGCTGGTCTCTGTCTGCTAGCTTTCACTTGTTGACAAATTAAGCATCTAGATACATACCTGGATATGTCCTTCTTTATTCCGTACCACCATACTATAGTACACATATCCCGATACATTTTGTTGGCTCCTGGATGTATGGAATACTGCGACTGGTGCGCTTCTTGCATCAGCTCGTTCCTTAGTTCTCCAGTTGGTACGTAAAGTCTCGTACCATGCTTCAGTGCTCCGTCGCTGGCGATTGGGAATCCTTCAAGTGTTCCTGCCAGCACTTGATCTCTGAGTTTGCAAAGCGTCTAGTCTTGGAATTGTGCCTCCTTTACTCTGTCCATTAGACTTGAACGTACTTGTAACTGCATTATTGATGAATCAGCTCCTGGTACAATGGCTTCTCTTTCCAGTTTCTTCATCTCTTCTTCGGGCAGTACAATCTCCAGTCCAAGCTTTTCCATGTCCTCCAGCAAATGACGCTCCTTGGTCAAGAACATTGCCATCGGGTATCGACTAAGTGCATCTGCAACAACATTAGCCTTACCCGGATGATACTGCAGGTTGATGTCGAAATCCTTCATCAGCTCCAGCCATCGTCTCTGTCGCATATTTAGCTCCTTCTAAGTGAAAACATATTTAAGACTTTTGTGGTCTGTAAATATTTCCACTCTCTCCATAAAGGTAATGCTTCCACAGCTTCAATGTAAATATCACCGCTGTAAGCTCCAAATCATACGTGGGATAGTTCTTTTCATGAGTCCGTAATTGCCTAGATGCGTAAGCAATTACTTTTTCGTGTTGTTGAAGAACACAACCCAATCCCTTACCGGAAGCATCACTGTAAATTGAGAAACTGCCGGTACCTGAGGGTAGCGCAAGTATCGACGCCGTTGTAAGCCTCTTCTTCAGTTCCTCAAATGCTGTGTAGTGCCCCGAAATTCGTGATACGTATTTTATACGTGATCGTATTTCTGACCAGTATTTTTCATTTTTCTTGGCCAGTTAAGTTGTGATATATTTCATACTTAGCATTGTAGTTTAATTGTCCTTTATCATTCCTGAATTAATTCTGATTAATGGAGCTTGGTTTTATTTGGATAGGAGAAGGAATTGGTTTGGTTTGGTTTATATGCATTGGACCATCTTAGCTAACCTCCACCCTCAACACAACTTATCCTCCCCCATTAAAATCCTCACCTAACACTCTCTCTCCTCATTATTTTTCCTCCATTAATTCTTCTTCTTCCTCCACACAACTCTCCAACCCATTAGGCAAGTGCACCTTGCCACCATATGAGAACCACTTTTTATTTGTCCATTAGCTAGATTAGGCCATGGAGATCAACATTAGAACTTGACATTTTATGATTTGGAGTTTCCATTGTTCTAGATCTAGGTTTTAACTATTTTCGGATTTATATAGTTTTGATCTATTTTGGTTGGATTTTTGTGGGTTTTGATGCTTCCATGTGGAAGAGAATTCAATTTTACTCAAGTTAGAACTTTGAAAATCTAGATTTGGCTTTGATTTGACAAAAATATGAAGATTTGAAGTTCTTGGTGTTTTTGGATTGCTCTCGGCCAGGAAGAACAGCCCCCTGCCTTGCGCTTTTTAGCGCATGGCCGATTGCGCACCCCTGGCCTGTGCTCTTTAGCGCATGGCCGTTTGCGCAGTCACTTGGCCAGCGCTTTGCGCTGCGCTGGACTGCGCTGGCGCAAGCTAGCCATGCGCAATCCAGCCATGCGCAAAGTGACCCCTGCGCAATCCACTTCTGCGCAGTCCATACTCTGCGCAATCTGACCCTGCGCCATCCATTCCTGCGCAACCTGATCTTGCGCAGTCCATACTCTGCGCAGTCTACCCTTGCGCAATCCTCCCTTGCGCAATCCAATCAATGCACAAGACAGCCCCTGTACCCTTGGCCCATGCGCAATGACCCATTGTGCAGTACATCCCCTGTGTCCCTTTAACCCTGTGCCCTTTGACCCCATGCGCAGTCTACCCTTGCGCAAGGCAACTCTTGCGCAGCTCTTCCATGCGCAGTGCACACCCTGCGCAGACTTACTCCTGACCCCCTTGCACAACCTACTTGTCTATGATGAATTTGTTATTTCTTGATCTTGGCTCTTCTATAGTCCTATTTATATTAGTATTTTATTAGATATTTTATGCCCATTTTATATCCTTACGCCTTTTGTCATGAACTTGATTTTACTTAATATGTTGGAATGACTATTGTACATGGCACGGTATGGCAAGGAACTAGTATAACATGACAGTGACCCGTAATGGTGCACTCCTGACATGACCAACCAGACTTGATAAGTGGCCCGTCGTGGCGCACTCCTGACAAGTACCCTGACATGAATTATCTTGATAACTTGATAGTGGCCCGTGGCGGCGCACTCCTGACTTGACATGACTTGATAACTTAGCTTGACTTGTCTTGACACCGTGGGTGTTCCTGCTTGCTTGTGCAATCCACTCGTCTTGTCTTGCATCATGTCTAGGACGTGACTCCCTGGTTCCCACGGTCAGGGATTCATACTGAATCTGGCTAGGTTAATGACTAGATTGATCAATTAGTTCATGGAGAATTTCCCAGTTACCTGTTGCCCCTTTGGTCCCGGCCTTATATATATATATACCTGGGATTTGTTGCTATCCGTCGAGATGAGCGCACTTCCAGCCCGCCGTCGAGCGTGGTACCTTAGGACACATGTATCTTACTACAGTGTGTCTGCTATATCATGCTATCTTTTCCTTTTCTTGCTGGGAGCATTCAGGTAGTAACAAACAGGTAACCGGACTTGGAATTCTCATTGCATCTTGTTAGTAATCAGGTCTGTGATAACCCTAGTTAGTTAAAGTAGTAAGCCGTAGTACTTGCTTGGCCGTGATTGATTGGTTGGAGTCTAGTCCCTCTTGTCCTGTCCTGATCCTGTGCAAGGTCATGACATGACATGATTACTCGTGCTTTACCTTAATCATGTTTAATTGCAAACCTTGAATTCGCGTATTTTATCTTGCCGATAAATGGTGGGAGAAACCAAGTTCCGTTCAGACGAAGGGTTACAACCCCGGTCCTTGTTTGGTTTACGGGTTGTAACCTGGCTATCTGAATAGTCCCATGGTCATCTCATCGTATATCATCCTGTCATGCCCTTCCATATGTTCTGTCTTTTATCGATTATGTACAAGATTTGTCTTTTATATCTAACTATCATGCCTTTTTCTTAAATTACTGTCTCTTATTATGTAATTATATTAATGTGCTGATTGCTGGTTTTTGTTCTTATTTCGTGGCCTCCTTTGTGGCACTTGCTCTTTCTGGGATCTGACCCAGCTGGTTTTGTATGGCCAGATACCGGAGCAGCAGCAAAGGATCTACCTGCTTTCCAGCCCGATGGTGAACACTAGACGGAACCCGGGCTACGAGTGGGTCTTCTCTTTTTGTTTCTCCCACTGTATTGTTAACTGATATTCTTTTGAGGCGTTTAGCCGACGAGCACTTGTTAGCTCGATGCACTTTACTTTCTGTCTGCCTACGGGCTGTAGTCATGATTGGCAACTCGAGGTTGATCATGTATGACTTAACTCTTGCTAGTCCTTACATTTTGTACGACTAGCTTCATGATCATCTGGATATGTAATGTTTGGGACGCCTTACAATTGTATATTTGGTGGTCTGATATCTTGTTACTATCATTACTTGTTGAGATTGAGACAATAGTGTGATTTGACCCTAAGAGACTGATGGTTTGTAGCGTACCCTCACATAGCTAGACAGCCGTGACCGTATAGCGGGATGGTTGCCGTTCCGTTATACGTAGCTGGCTGTGCACGTCCCCGTTCTTCAGTATTCTGGTTCTGGGGCGTGACATGCTGACTGGCAAGCTTCCGACCAAACAAATTCTTCATTCTTCCTAGTGAGCTTCGTCATCGGTTCAGCAATCCTAGAGAAATCCTTTACAAACTTCCGGTAGTAGCCAGCTAAACCCAAAAAGCTTCTGATTTCTGCAACGGAACTTGGTGCAGTCCACTTCTCAATAGCAGCTATCTTCATTGGATCTACCGAAATTCTTTCTCCTGTGACAACATGGCCAAGAAAATCCACTTTGTCTAAGAAGAATTCACATTTAGATAGCTTACCATAGAGCTTCTCCTTCCTTAAAGTTCCCAGAACTTTCCTCAGGTGCTCTTCATGCTCTTCTTCAGTCTTCGAGTAGATCAGAATGTCATCGATGAAGACAACAACAAACTGATCCAGGTATTCATGGAAGACCTTGTTCATAAGGTTCATGAATACTGCAGGGGCATTCGTTAGTCCAAACGGCATGACCAAAAATTCATACTGTCCATATTTGGCGTTGAACGCTATCTTTGGAATATCCTCCTTCCTGACCTTGATTTGATGGTAGCCAGACCTGAGATTTATCTTCGAAAATACCTTAGCTCCACTCAGTTGATCAAACAGGTCGTCGATCCGGGGCAGAGGGTACTTGTTCTTGATGGTGATGTTGTTCAGCGCCCGGTAATTAATGCACATCCGCACGGTTCCATCCTTCTTGGGCACGAACAAAACTGGTGCTCCCCAGGGTGAAGCCCCATCTCTGATAAATCCCTGGGCCTTTAGTTCGTCAATCTGATCCCCGAGAAATAGGGGAAGAGCTGGGTACTAGGTCGATGGTGAATTCCATACCTCGATCTGGCGGCAATCCTGGAAGACCATCTGGAAAGACGTCCATGAATTTCGCTATAATAGGGTGAGGAGGCCCGGGTTCTTCGGTGATAGAGGAGTAGGTAACACTCTTCATGTCTTCCGAAGCTCGAGAGATTTTAAACTCTGGTTCTCCTGGTGGGCTGAAGATTACACATCCTCTGTGACAATCTATCAGCGCATGCTGCTCACCTAACCAGTCCATCCCTAGGACTACATCATAGTTGGACAAGGGCATCACAAGTAAGGGTGTTAAGAATTTGTGGCCTGAGATAGTTATGGGATAGTTACAAGCCTCGGTGATGGGTATGGGTCCACCACCGGTCATAACTCTACTAATTATCTTGCTAAGTCCCGTATCTAGGTGGTGTGTAAAAATAAACTTTGATGATATGAAACTGTGTGATGCATCCGAATCAAATAATGCTAGAGCAGAATGTGAAAACACATAAATAGAACCTGTGATGACATCAGCGGTGGGTTCCTGCTCTGGTTCTTACTCGTCTGCTGCTAGGGCAAAAGCTCGTCCGGTCTTCTACTGATGTTGCCTGAACCGTTTTTGCTGAGTGGATAAAGGAGCTCTTTGTTGAGTTGCTCCGGTCCGGTTGAATGCTGTGGGGCAGTCCCTTACTTTGTGGGTGGCAGACCCACAAACTAGGCAGTGTCCCAGTTTCTTCCTGCAGATGTTCGCCTGATGTCCTGGCCTCTTGCAGTAGTCGCAGATAGGGATCTGCTTCTGAGGCGTTCTGTCACTGGTCCTTGCCTGATGGTGCTGCTGTGGTGGTGCGAAGGCCTGTTGTTGTTGTTGTTGGGCCTCTTCTGGTTACCCTGGAAGTTGCTAGTTCCAGGATACTCCCTTTTTGAACGAGAAGGCTGGCTCTTCTCTACGTCCTGAGCTTGTATCAGAATCTTCTCGTATTTTTTGGCGCCGCCTGCGATCACAGGGGTGCGAATTTCTTCTCTTAATCCATACCTGAATCTCTCAGCACGATCCTTGGGGTCAACAACCAAGTTCTTGGCAAAGCGGCTAAGTCGGCCGAACTCTGCCGCATACTCTCCAACCGTCATGTTCCCTTGCTTCAGATCCTGGAACTGTCTTTCCATCTCCCGCAACTCTGATGTTTGGAAGAACTTCCTGCGGAACAGCCTCTTGAAGGTGTCCCAGCCAAGATGCTTGTCGTGGAGTCGAGGTTCATTCCGGTACCAGGTGCTTGTCACATCTTGCAGCTGGAGTCCTACTGCTTCGGTCTTGAGGTCCTCTGGGAGTCGAGCGACGCTCCATGCTGTCGAGCCATTCGTCGGCGTAGATGATTCCCTTGGTTCCTTTGAAAGGTCGAGGGCCCTGCTTCTTGAAACTCTCTATATCTCCGACCTTCACATAATAATACGTCTCTTATCAAATGTATGACCTTAATGATACATAAATTAACTCCTGGATTTATGTTTACCTTAGCAGGGCTTAGTTCCGATTGAGCTGTTCCTTCTCTCTCGAGGGCAGCCATAACCACGTTATGGGCATTCTCTATGCCTTCTCTCATGATCGCGGTCTGCTCACGATGGGCTTCAGCTTGGGCTGCAGTCTGTTCACGATGAGCTTCAGCTTGGGCTGCGGTCTGTTAACGATAAGCTTCAGCTTGGGCTCTCTGGGCCTCCAGTACTCCTCGTAGCAGGCCTACGAGCTCGGTAGGGTCCACCGGTACTGGTGGGGCAACTGGTACGGGTACTACCGCAGGGGACTGCGGCTCAGTTCGGGGATGCACCGGTTCTGCCGTTTGTGCTGTAGTAGCGTAAACGGGATAGGGTGCTGGTGCAGCGTGGGGACGGTCAGTCAGCTACAAGGGAGGTGGGTCCCGGCGTGCTTGAGGAGGTGGGGTATGATTGATAGATGATACCTCATCTTCAGCAGGGCCGGAACGGGTGGTCTTTCCTTTGGCCATACTCTGGAAGGTTTAGGATGCAATACATAAGCAAGGTATCCTACCAGTCTATAATCAAACAAAAATATTTATATATATAATTCGGACCTATGTTGTGATAAATCAATGTTCTAGTGTTCTAATTGTTTCTAGGTATGTTTTTCTAAGTTGTTGTTTTATGACCTGCATGGGCCACCACTAAAAACATGTCACGACCCGATCCCAAATTATTGGGTCGATCCGGATCATGCCCAGCCTGCACCGTTGTGAGACGGCGGCAGTAAGCTGTTCTATATGCAGGTATTTCACAACAACATCTATATATTTGTCACAACTCGAATATAAGGAAATTTTAAAACTTTTATTCAACAACTGAAAAGTACAACTGGAAATGAAAGGACTGAAATAAAATGCTGAATTCAAATTCACAAAACTCCAAAACGACAAAACTAGAAAAACTGGAAACGACTAGCTAAGCGGTCGGCTCGTCGGCCTCAGGTCCTGCGCCCTCCAAGGGGGACTCCGGCAACACCACAGTGTACAAAATCGGGTCATAGTAGCTATTGTACAATAGCTCAGCATCCTCAACGTCACCTAAAAATATTGTCTCCAGTCAGGAGGGAGCAAGTACGAATATGTATCTCATATTTCAAGTAATAATAGAAAAGTGCAGGCTAAACAGTTGAAACAATATTTTCCAGCATTTTAACAATTGAAAACAATATGATTTGAATGTGTAATCGTCTAGACCGGCTTGGGTTATACAATAGCGTCCTAGCGACGCGATACGGCTTATCCCCGTGTGTAAGAGGGGTAAGCTCGCACAATATGCAATATGAGGGGTATTGGCCATAAACGTTACACTATTCCCCCAATCCCCACAATCAATATCAATCAATATCTGAACCCTAGGAGAGGGTTCCGTGTAGCAATGTGGTTTAAACATGCATCTAGACAATTACTAAATAAAATACAAGAAAACATAACCGTAACTTGCCTCTGTTAATTGATTGGATCGAAAAAGTCGGTACCGAGAAGGATGTCAAGTTCGTCTCCGAGATCCTACAGTTGAGAACCTTGGCTTAGAACCATAATGAAACCATTCTAGGTGTGCTAGTTACAATCTTTAGAACTAGACCCTAGTCATATTTTAGATTATTTAGTTAACCTTCTGTAACGCTTTAACGTCGCGAGCTACGTTCGTTTATCATTTTAATTAAATAATTCGGTTATTGATTAATTGGAAAAAATGGCAATTATCGGATAATTTGGCAAAACTTTGTATTTTAAATATATATATAAAACTAGGCTTTTTCTTTTAAATGAGAAAACATGTGAATTGCTAAATTACTAAATTATTTATTATGAGAAAACTTTATTAATTTTCTTTATAAAATAAATATCCATTTCTATATTCTACGCGTTTAACGGCAAAACCAATATTCCAAAAAATAATAAAAAAAACTACGCTACACAATACAGGGTCACAGAGAAATAAAAAAATGGGCTTATGCCCTTTACAAATTATTTACATAAATTAACTAATCCTAAGGCGAGCTCTGAGTGCCGCGAACGGTCCAAACAGTAGGCCGAAGCCCTACACCAGAAAATACTAACAGCAGTATCAGTTCTAAAAATATTTATATATATAAATATAGTTATAAAATGCGTCTCAGACTTGGTCCAAAAGTCATGTTGCTGGCTAGCGCCTCAACGTACAGGAACCCTGTAGCGTTTGCGCTTCACCGAGGCTCATTCGACCGATATGGTCGTCGCCTAACTGGTGATACAAAAATCTATAAAATCCAAAAACCAGCAAATCCAATCTATAAATCATTTTGCAAAGACCGGTTTTCTTTTGAAAATAGGTTTTACTTAAATTGCTAATTTTATACGAAAATCCCTTTTAAAAAAAATTTCCAAAAATTTGGGCAGCATCTCTATATTTGGGACAACCCAATCCTGGAAAAATACTAACCCCACATCAATGACTGTCCCCAAACCAGGGAACACCAAAAATCCTACCAAAAGTAAATATCCAACCCGAAAACACATCACAATTATATATAGCCAAAACCACAGAATACTTCCGAAATAAATTCGAAAATCCCGAAATAAAGTTCGGGAAACTGAAAGCCACAGAACCAAAACAAAACGAACAAATCATTCTGAAATGGAATTCGGAAATTCCGAAACTACAATTGCCTAAACCGAATCCTGTAACGGAATCGGGAACCGTATCATCATCGACACTAAAGTAGGGACACGGGGACACGAGATATACCTTGGGTTGCTCGGCTAGAGCTCTCAGATGATAATAAAGAAAATAATCCTCGCAAGCACGAAAAAGTCTCGAATACTGAGACAGCAGCTCGGAATGCAAAATCGGAAAACCCTAAACCACAGTAGTCCCGAAACAGAGCGTCCACGAGGCCGCAGAACGCAACCAGAGATGCTGGCTCGGGGCCGGGCACGAACAGCGGGTCGGGGGTTGCCGGACGGTGGCCGAGGGGCACGGCCGAAGGAGATGCGGCCGAGGAAGGCGCTGGACGGCGGCTGGGCGCGCTGGAGGCCGGCGGAGAAGGTCGCGGGGTCGCCGGACAGATCTGGCAGGAGGAAGCGGCGCCGGGGTGGCCGGCGGGGCGCTGGCGGGGCACGGGGGCGGCCGGCGGAAACAGCACGCGCGACTAGGGCACGAGAGGCGGGGAGCGGCCGGGTCGGAGGTGCTGGGGTCGGTCGGAGTTGGGCGCGGCCAGGAGGTGGGCCGAGAGGGGGTGGCGCCGGGCGGAGATGGCGCACAAAGGTTCGCTGGATGGGGCGTGGGGCGGAGATCGGGAAAGCTTTGGAGTTTAGAGGGAAAAGAAATTGAGTGAGGGAGTGGGAGAGTTGAGAGTGAGGGGGAGGAGAAGAGTGGGTTGGGACTTTATGGAGAGAGGGGGAAAGAAGTTGTGGAGAGGAGTGGGTTCTGGAGAGATAAGGGGGCGCGTGTGTGTGTGTGTGGCCTGGTCGTGGGGAGACCAGGCCAGGCCACAAGAATTTTTTTTATATAATTAAACTATAATTAGAATTTATATATAACCAAGGTTAAAAATTAATTCAAGGATTTAGGGTGGATTCGGGACTGGAAACAAAATTGGGTTCGGGAGACGGGGTCCGGTTCGAGTTCGGAGTCGGTGTCCGGACTCGGGGTTGGACTTCGGGCACGAGATCGGGGACAGGGCCACAATCAAAAACCCAATGATAATTTAAAAAAAATAATAATATTTTCCTAATTCCGACTAATAAATAATAATAATAATAATAATAATAATAATAATAATAATAATAATAATAACAACTAAACTAAAATTACGCTACAATCCAACAATTAAAGATTCTAGAAAAATCGGGTTTCACAAATGGTATGTGGGTGCGTCGGATCTCAGTCCTAGGATTTTATTTTCGAGATCCAACTGGACGATCACGATAGAGGTGGAGAATAAGACAAGATAGATCAACTCTAGAAATTTGACAAAACACGGTACGAATTCAAAAGTAGGTTATCAATTCATTCTTCAAAATTTTATCGAATAAGTTCTAAATTTACAAATTATTTTTATACTCTCAAGAAACCAAAAGGAGATAAAGCCAATCTCTAAAGACTTATCCTAAGATAATTAAAAACCCTAGCCAACTCAAAGAGATAAAGATAGGTTAATCCTAATAAAGAAAAATATAGACTAAAAAGTCAAATTGGTTTCCCATTAGAGTGGCTTCGTCGGAGATCGCGAGCTGCTCATCGTAGTTTGTGTTTATAATCATTTGAATGTTTCATGTTGTTGATTCAATAAAGTATTTGTTCTATTGTCCGGTAGAGCATGTCGATTTCGACAGAACCATGTAAAATAATACATGTTTTTGATTCAAATGATTATACACACAAACCCCTCGCCCCTAATCGAAACCTAGTCGAAACCTAATCGAAACCTAGTCGAAACCCCTCGTCCATAATCAAAACCCTAATAAGCAAAAAAAATACAATAATCCAAAAATTAGGAGAAAAATGAGAGAGAGAGGAGGAAAAAAGAGTACCTGAAGGGGGGGTCGCCGGAGGGGGGGTCGCCGGAGGGCGGGTCGACGGAGGGGGGGGGGTCACCGGAGAGGGGGGGGGGGGGGGGGGGGGGGGGGGGGGGACGCCGGAGGGGTCGGGTGATCAGGGAAGAGAGGGGGGAAGAGAGTAGAATTTTGTTAAAAATTTTCAGAATGAAAATAAAACCATCTCTTTCGATTTTTACTGAAACGTAGCGACGGATTCTGCCGTCGCTAGTACGTCGTTAGACATTATCCGTCGCTACCATGTCGCTAAAGTTATGATATATTTTAATAAACTACGCCGTCGCCTATCATTCGCCTTTCAGTCGCTAATAGGTGACTGAGTTGTCCGTCGCTAATAATTCAGTCACTATTTGCTTGTATTTTGGTAGTGTCTGAAGTCAGCTTCAGCACCACCGTCATGATTCCTAGTATTTCAGCTTGTGACTTGTTCTAACCTTCTAAGAAGTAGGTTCATACGTGATGAACAGTTCCATCATATAACACACATGGCAGGATGTACCAGTAGCCACCCACCAGTCGATGTCCATGCCAGTAGAGTCAAACTGCTTAATTATAGAAACTAGGTTAAGCTTACCTTGTTCTTTTGGCTTTGGCCATGGCTTGGACCTGCAGTCCTTCTTGAAGTAACCCTTCTTGCCACGGTTAAAGCAAGCCCCATCATTGTTGGGCTTAGGCTTGAAGGAAGTAGACTAACTTTCAAATGGTTGGGGTCCTTCATCTTATTGTTGTAGGTAGCCTTTTGATTCCCCTTATAACCCCTGTATGGATCATATTTGCCTTAGCAAACTGTTTGAATAGTTAGTCTACATTGATCTTACTTCTTGCTTCGTTCTCAATCCGAATGAAACACAAAAAATCTTCGAGCTTTATTTACGTCTTCTTGCAGCACATATTGGTAAACAACCGATCCCATATGGTAGAGAATTTTGAGATAATAACTCCTACCATAAACTTGTCCACTAGAGGCATAGCCTCCTCCTCTAGCTTCTGTTGCAACTTCATAAGTTCTTTGACTTGTGGCAACATAGTATTTTTGTCTCCAAACTCCATTTTCATGAATTTGTTGATGATGTACACTTTGGACATATTTTCACCGTCCTTGTACTATTTCTCCAAAGTTCCTAAATGTTACTTGTTGTCTACTTCTTGTTGTAGGACTCTACCAAAGAATCCTCTAAGGAGTTGAGAATCAATAACTTGCAGAGGTTGTTGTCTTTTTTCCACTTCTGTTGAGTGGTAATCACATTGGTAATGGCTTGCACATTATCTAGAATCATTGATGTTGATTCAATCAGAATGTATTCTACGTTGACGGACTAAAAATTCAGACTAATATTCCTCTTCCAGTTGTTGTAATGCTCTCCTTCGAACTTCTCAAGCTTGTCAAAACTAGCGTCCAATAGACTTACACGATTTTCCAGTTTGGATTTTAAAAAGATTCTTGAATTCTTCAAAGATCACATAATCTCGCTTTGAAATTGTTATTGAAACTGACGAAAATCTGTACAAATCTTGAACAATCTTAGACCACGAAAGTGACGATTATATAAAGTAAACTTGCAATTTCTATGCGAAAGCACAAACAAGGGATTTACCGCAGAAAGAAGAGCAATAAAAGTTGCTAAAAATAGCAAAGCTCTCAAACTACAACAAAGTTGCTATGAACACTAATCTTCATAAATCAGAAACAGTTGATGAACCTCCTTGCTAGGGTGATGAAGATCATTGTTGTTCAAAGCAAGATTCAACCATTTTTGTCGATCCGCTCCCATAAACCAACAAGTTCAGGAGAACTTCTGTAATGCTCATTTGTCACCTTCTTGACATTGGACAAAATCTGGATAATGCACTCTCTTCTTGTGTTGTTATTGTTCTCTCTTTCATGTATTCTTTCTTCTCTAGTCTATGCACTAATGCAAAAGACTGAGAATATATAGGGATCCACCCTCATAGCAGTCATAATCACTCACTATGTACCAATGTAGACGGATAACAAGGAATTTAATCCTCATTAAGGAGATGGTTACCAACAGTAACTCAAGACAACAGAGCCGAACAGGACTTCCCACTTAACCACGCAGTCGTAGAACACGCGAACTATGATTAATAGCGCTGAACGCACAAATCCGCAAAATGTGTCATCTCTATGCCCAAACGAAGTGCAAAATATGCCATCGAAGCGTCACTTTGCGTCATGTCCGTGCCAGAGTCTAACCCTAAATCCAAAGAGATTTTCTAGAAAATAGTGACAAAAAACAATTATTTCTTGTGGAATTGATCATTGCCCACTAAAAACTCTCCATTGTACCAACCACATGAGCTATCGCATCTCATGTGTACATGTCAATAAATGATTACTCAGAAATGCATACACTTGAACACTTGAAATTTGTTACATCAAAAAATGTTGGGTCCGGATCATTAGTAACCAATTTTAAATACAACCCTGGTCAAACCAATGAATTTAGATCCTCTCCTCTAGAGAATTCGTATTAGAAAGAACTCTAAAGCAATCTTAACCACCGATACGGTTAGATTTGCTTTGTATAAAAAAAATCCAAACTGCCCCTAAATTCATTTTGTCAATGAGAAAATAAAAACAAATAAACCAAAGATGCTCCTTTGAGCTAAATGTTTGGATAATGTACATGTAATCCTGATGCTGTCTTCAAAGGCCATATTAAATTGTACTATTTCTACAATTCTACTACAAAAACTCAAATAAGAACTCAAAATAATAACTTACAATATATATGTTACACGTGAATTTCACTAACATTAAAAGTGTAGTTATTTTATGCTTCAGTCCTTGCAAAAAAAAAATAAAAAAAAAATCAGACGCACATAATCCAACTGTTGTTCATGGCCGAGTTCTAAAAAATAAGAACTCGTGAGTTCCTCTGGGATTTTTGCTATTTCTATGTGCACTTTGTCGGGTCAACAAATTCTTACAGAAATAAGTTACTGTTTCGACAAGAATCCAGTAAAAAAAAAAAAGCCTTTGCAGCAACAAAGAAGCAAGGGGCATCCACAAGATGTTCATCTCATTCCAGAAAATATATTTCATTTGAGTGTACTAAATATTCATACATATATGTCAATCATCAAGCTGTGAAGTTCTTCTCTCAATGGTACAATAACAGAATCTGAAGATTAACTTCTTCCCTTGAAATGTGGTTGAAAAAAAAAAAGTCCCTCCGCAAAAATGGATATAATCTTGATTGTTGTAGTATACATTAAAAGTGAAAACTAACCCATACACTATAAATAATAATGATTAGTGAACATGGATGCTTACTCCCTCTATTGATCAAAATTAAGAGCCTGAACAAAAAGACTAAGGCAGCACATGCATGCATCTATCAGCACACTATGCGCACCGCACCACTCTCTGACGAGATAAACTTGGGCTTTCTATTCACCTGCTCCAGGCACTGGATGATGTCTCCAACCTGGAAGTCATCGTAATCCTGAATGACGAGACCACAATCATTACCTTTTCCGACGGCCTCCACATCCTGTTTTTCTCGTTTCAGCGATGCGCATGAACCTTCAAACACAACCTCACCACTCCTCATCAGCCTCATTGTCGAGGACCTGGTAAAGCGGCCATCGAGAATCCGACACCCAGCAATCTTCACGTCTGGGCCCTTCGATTTGCTTCGGCCCTTGAGTTCAAAAATGTTCAGAACCTCCGCCTCACCAGCAACCTGAGTCTCAAAAGTCCCGGGAGCCTTTTCTACAATCACGCTGCCCATTTCCTCCAAGAGATGGTAGATAACCCGATGGGTACATATCTGGAGAGATGGGGGCATTGGTTTAAGCACATTTTCTTGTGTATATGATGCAAATTGAGAATTATATAAAATTCTATAAGCCAGTTCAATTTTAATTCTGAATTGGTTGCAGGCAATAATTTTCTTATGGGAGATCAAGTAAACAGTGTTATCCATGATATAGAAGATATCTAATAGTTGCCATATATTTCAGGAAAACAGTATAAATTGAACGAGCCAAGCCGTGTGCAGGAGTTTAACATCCTAACTAAGATTATGAAAAAAGAAAAGACATCTAATAGTGCATTCTTTCTTCACAATGCTGCTGCTAGTAGTAATGGCCTGATGACATATTTCAAGTTTTCAACACTCGATCATCAGATAAAAGAGATTGGTGTATTGACAGTTTCTGCTGCTAACTACAGAGAGAGAGAGAGAGAGAGAGAGAGAGATGGGGTCCTTTACAAGATGGATTAGAATGAAGACATGAACACCTGATGTCCTGTATCTCCAAACAATCGATAAGATCTAGTATGCACTATAACTGACTCAAGATGCACATTCATGCAGAGAAGTGGAGACATGTAGAAACTAGAAAGATATATTACTCTAGCAAAGAACTGTTCTACATTGAAACATACCCAAAAGAAATGTGGATAGCTGAGATGAAAAATGTTGAGATGGATGAGTGGTAATACATATTACATATAAAGACAGGATAAGAAATGAGTGCACCCAAGGAAATCGGAGGTGGTGACAATTGAGGATGAAGACCTGTGAGGCGGTGAGAGCATCACCCAAGATGGTTCGAACATGTGCAAAGAAGAGCAACAGGTGCACCACTTAGATTAAGAGGATGGGTAGGATCTTTATTGAAGGAGATGCTTGAACTAGGGTTAGACCTGAACGAGTTGCTAATCATAGAGGAGATAACCCATGAGTATCATTCTGCAATGTTAATGTCATTCGGCATTGTTAATGCGGACATTTTGGATCAGGGCAAGATAAAGGCTTTGGTGCTGTAGTATCATTCTGCATTGTTAATGTCAACATTTCAGTTTATTAGTACAGTAACTCAAATCAATTAAATCTATCGAGAATGAATGTATCTTAATTAATCTGGGTGTATGTAACATAATAGAGTAATACTGGTTCAGCCTAAAACAAGGGTGATTCAGTATTGCCAGGAATAAGCTGGGTCCTCGTCATCAGGATCAACATACCAATATTAAATCTAAGACCTATGATTATTCTTAGGATAAGATAAAAGTTATAATCGTAGAGGTAAAATGCCTATTTCATAATTATGTAGAGCAAATGCCAGGCATAGATAAGTGTCTTTAGTAAATTGTCGGCCTATAACCGTTAACAATGTAAAGTTAACATTGTGAAGAAGAATGGAGACATGAAAAGAAAAAAAAAACATATTTTCTTGTTTTAATCGATGTTCTAAAAAATCGGCCGAGGGGGCCGCCTAGGCGGGCATGCCCCATCCAGAATTCTGCCGGAATCGGGCTTAGGTGGCATTCTACACACACACAAAAAAAACTCTCGGATCCATTTTTTTTCCTTCCAGATTTGTGTGTGTGTGTGTGTGTGGAGGGGGGAGGGGGGGGGGGGGGGGGGGGGGGGGGGGGAGATTTGGGGGGTTGCGATCGCCTACATCTAGGCGGCGGGTGCCCGTCCGACTAGCGCGTTCACAGCTTGGTTTTAATCAATCTAGAGTGATTAGACCCTTAATGCAAGCAAGCATTTCACTTTTATTCATATCATCTTAAAAGTATTTGTCTCCTTGTGAGAAACCAGAAGTGGAGCCAACTGATGACAAAATGAAAGAATTGACTTAGATGGTTTGGACATGTGCAACATAGACCAATTGATGATCTTGTAAGGAGGAGCGATAATAAATAGTTAGTTAATGGAGCTTATAGGAGTAGAGGTAGGTCTAGACGAACATAGTTTGAAGTGTTAAAGAATGATATAGATTTTGTTAGTGTTACAGAGGATATGTCCCTTAAAAGTTGAATGGAAAAAGATGATTTAAACGGCCGGCACCAAATATTGAGATAATGGCTTTGTTGTTGTTGTATCTTAAAAGAATAAGTGTCCAATCCAAACCATCACACTATCAAACTTCTAACTCTAACCGGCGTTAAAATTTTGTACATGTCAATGTAAATTTTTAAGTATTCTAATGCATAATACAGATCACGATCAGCATAGAATACAACATTTAAAATGTTTGTTTCATTTATGCAAACTTTAATTTGCAAATACATAACATACTTCCTTCTTTTGATAAAACTTCATCCTTAGGATATCTTAGTCTTCCTTCAGTGAATATGTCAGCATAAGCTGATTAGTACGAACAACGATCGGACCACCTCAGGCCTAACACCCACCCCGAGTTTTTAGGTTCCCTTTATAGTCTTTTATTTTCCTATTATTTTCCTTGGGCTTATAAACAACTAAATGGGGCCCATTTGGTAAATTGATGGCATTACTTGGAGGTCATGAGTTCAGATCTCACTAGCATAGAATACAACATTTAAAATGTTTGTTTCATTTATGCAAACTTTAATTTGCACAATGCAAATACATAACATACTTCCTTATTTTGATAAAACTTCATCCTTAGGATATCTTAGTCTTCCTTCAGTGATATGTCAGCATAAGCTAATTAGTACGAACAACGGTCAGCCCACCTGAGACCTAACACCCACCCCGAGTTTTTAGGTTCCCTTTATAGTTTTTTATTTTCCTATTATTTACCTTGGGTTTCTTAAGAAATAAACAACTAAATGGGGCCCATTTGGTAAATTGATGGCATTACTTGGAGGTCATGAGTTCAAATCTCACTAGTTATGTAGTTATATTTCTTTTTTTATTAGTGCCCACTTAAATTTTAACTATTTTTGAACCCCCCCCCCCCCCCCCCTTTTTCTCCCCCCTCCCCCTCTTATCCCAATTTTTGGGGTCAATTGTTTGAATCCTCTTCTTCCATTTGGCTTTGCTTAAGGATCATATCGTCTGTAATGCCAACAAGATCCATATCATTTTTTAACACTTCAAATACCTCTAGTCTAGCGGCTCCATTATCCTCTTTACAAGAGCATATGGGTCTACGTTATACATGTCTAAACCACATGAGTCAATTTTCCTCATATTGTCAACAAATTGCGTCATCTCTAACTTTCCATGGATATACTCATCATTTAATGCATTGCAACTCATCCATCTTAGCATTCCCATTTCAGCTACACTAAATTTATGAACATGTTCCTTCATTGCCTAACATTCCATCCATAAAGCACGGTTTATCTTATAGAAATCTTTCCTTTCACTTTCAGAAGTATCTGCGATCACAAAGTACTCAAGAATCACTACTTCACTTCAACCATCATAGTTTAATTATATGCATGACATCCTTCTCAATCTTACCATAATGATGAATGATTTATCCTAAATACCGAAAGTTGTCACTCTTAGGTATATTTTGTCCATCTATATGGACTCCCCCTCTCATTTATACTTGACTTAATTACATTCATATACTTTGTATTCGCTCTACTAATCCTAAATCCTCGACCCAAGAAATAAAAAATAAAAATTGTCCCCGCCATCGAGTACAAGCCACTTGGACAAAGTATGAAAGGCATAGCATGATGGTCTATATTGATAACAACACTAGCTAAAGATTTCCATCGAGTACAAGCCACTTGGACAAAGTATGAAAGGCATAGCATGATGGTCTATATTGATAACAACACTAGCTAAAGATTTCCAAAATGACAATAAAAGCAATAGACCTGATTACCTTAATGTTAGCATGCTCAGCTGCCTGACTAAGTGCAGTTGGTGGGCTGCGTATGTTAAAGCCAACTATGCACGCACCACAAGCTTTGGCTAAATCAATATCAGACTGAGATATGGTCCCAACACCAACATGAATTATATTTACAAAAACCTGTCAACAACAACTGAAGCATATCAATTGCAAGAATGACAAGTGAATTCATCTATAAGAGCATATAAAGGCCTGAAAAATAATACACATAAAATTCATTCTTACTAAGCAGAATGATCTTAAATTCTTAAATACATGAATTATGAAGCTTATTTATGTAGAAGAATATATAATGCAATATTAGATAAGGATGCATCAAACTCACTTATTAGGGAGCATTATTCTGGATTCTTGTGAGCTGAAATTGTTTCAGTTTTTTTGCCTTGATGTTGTGTTTCTTGTGATCTTGAAATTTTAAATATTTGAGAGGATCTTTTGCATATTGTACTTTGATTTGTCCATGTTGTTTTGTGTACTTGCCTGTCTCAAGTTACTTTAACATCTCAGATAACCTTTGCCAATTAGTAGCCCCGGGTTGAGGGACTTCAATCAGTGGGTTAATGTTTAATAAGAAGGCTTAACAAACCCACCCCAAGGATTAAGAGACTTTTAGCCCCTTTCAACATACCTTAACCTGCCATTCTCCTAGACTACCTGACAACCAGGTTTCTTTCTGGCATGAAGCTGACCATTTAACCCTTCTCCCCTTACCAAATAAAAAAGAGGTTAACCCCTCCCAAACCCATATCAAGACACCAACAAGCGCACAATGGTTTACTTAACATTGCTTCGGAGTTTGGAGAGTTAAGCCCCTTAATGGTCCGTCTATTAACCAGGGAATGTGGCAAAAAACCTGCCTTTAACTATCAGCAGGATTCATAGTTGTGTCATGTTTTGGGATCTTATTGAAGTCCCTTCTAATGTTGCTTAAAGTATGTAGTGCCCCGTTCCAACATCATGTCTCGTTCCTCGTTTGCGACACGGAGAACGCGGTTAAGAAACAATGTCGCTATCGATTAGTCGGGACCGATTGAATCAAGATCCTTTCCTCGTTATCGATCGACTTCTTCAGAATCAAGTCCCATATTCAGCAGGTTACGTTTCGAGAAAAGGCTCTGCGGCTGAGTCCGGAGAGGCCTCTCGCTGCTCTGTTTTTCATGCCGCACTAGCTTCTTTGACTTTGATTTTATGAATGCGTTTTCGTGAATGTTTTCGATGGATTTCATTGCTTGCGTTCTTTGAACTTCACACTTCATATCGAACTCAGTAGAGAAGGGTAGAGTGTTGATTCATTACTTATGCGATTTCAGGTGATCGCGCATGCGTCATCTAGAGCAAAGACCTTCCTTTCGCCTCAAATCAATCAAGGTGAGTGGCTTGACCCTTCTCCCTCATAACCCTCGTGTTCAAATCAATCGATCACACCAATATAAGCAAAATGTTAGATGAAGATGCAAGGACATGAACGCTTATTTTCAATGAACTGTTGCACGATTTCTTACGTACACTTGCTATAGAACTGCTATGTCATGAAACTGTTACATGCTTATGTTATTCTTGCTATAGAACTGTGTTAACCAAAGATTGAATCAAAGAAACAATTGTTGCAACGATAAGACGGAACACGATGAAAATGGTAGAGTTTTTTATGTTAAACCATACTTGAGTAAGTAGTTTAGTCTCGCACGATCATAGACAACTTGTGCACAAGGTTTCGTTTCCTCGAACGACAACTTGGGGCCACATGACCGATTCAACCTAGGAGGAAACATGATAGTTGTGCTTGATACTAGCACGAATTATTCGGAAGCTTTCAGCGGGGCTCGCTGCTCGCGCTGAAACGGTCCCCGCCTAAACCAAGCTAAAGTCTGGGATGGGACTTGTGATGTCAGTGACTTTCACGTATACACACTGTGTTTGTAAATGATAACAATTGACAGGAAAGAACATAATAAGTTTATACTGCAACAGCACGATCTGTCGTGTGTAAGTTCTAGTGTAGTTTATGTTATTATGCCTATCAAAATGTTTACATGCAATTCACTAGGATGGCTAGGAAGATCACTAAATATATTGCATGCTTCACATAATTTTTTGAACAAATGAGAGCGTGAAACTTAATTAGTCACTTATCAGTACACGGCAATGTACTGATCATCGCTCTCCACATGTACTACGAACCAGAAAGGACGTGCCAACTAACTGAAGGCGACGCTCGTGTATTTTGAAGCATCGCCAGTGTGCCGAAGGCTTGAATCAACTTTTCTAATCAACTTTTCTGAAGACTACATCGATCCAATGGAAATGGCTCAACTCTCCCATATCCAAAGCGTTTTGTATGTTTTGGTTGTATAAAGGAAATGTAATGTATGAAACGACTATCTCATCAGAGTTCATGTTTGAGTCAGTTTGTAAGCCCACACGGCAACCCATGTAATTGAGTCATATAATATGATGTTCATTATCAATAAACCAAAAGTTTCCTTCTATACAAGTGTTCAAATTCTATGTGTAGTCTTTTGTTGTTGTGTTTCGGATAACCTTATGACACTTCCTTGTGCGAGCGCAACCTAGGTTCGCACGGCATCGCGTCCGGAGGACGACTATCGATTATATGGAATTGGGACGTGACAAAGTATACAAGGTCTGGGGCTGTTATGGAGGGGTTTAGAAGGGTATTTGATGGTTTTGATGATCAGTTGTCATGCTGGAACAACATTATTGGATCAGATTTTCAGAGTATAAAATAGCAATCAACAATGTGTTGCAGAGGAGAAGAGGGAAAGGAAGAAGGTAGGTAGGAAGATTTCACCCCTTTCTTGAAGGTTTCACTACCAAGAATTGGAATTCACACCCTATCTTGCAAAATATAAGCAACCATGGAGAATTCCCGTAAGAAATTGAATCCCCTCTTATCAAATGATCATCCTAACAAAAGAAAGGTTTAGGTCCTCTATATAATCTCTCAACCAAATACTAGAGACGAAATTGAACTACAATATAACACAGAGACAAATAACAGGGTTATGTTATCATGTTATGCTTTAACTCTGAATACCTCCTCGTGAGCATACCCCATCTCGATCCTGGACCAATGAAAATGCAGTAAAAGTTAAGTGTAATCAGGGATAATTCTGATACCATGAGATGATTTAATAAGTGAAAACTTAATACTGTTAGTCCCTTCACAGTACCACCATATCTCAACGCAATTTAAACAAGCAGTCCTATGTGCGACATGGCATCATGAAGAGAAAATGAGATCTAATCTAATACATTAGGCATCTTTACAGATTAAAGAAGACCTAATACAGAAAAACTAGAAGTATCTTGGTACGTAAAGTTTTAAAAAGATAATAAAAAAGGCAGGCACTCGTAAAATGTGCAGATATTATGAGTTTTCAGAGTTGATACAAACCTGGGGACTATTTAGGCTTCTCAATGCATCTGTAACTGCTTGAACAGTACCCTGCACATCAGCTTTAACTATAATAGGTAATTCAACCCTTTTAGGTAATTCAGCCCCTTCAGCATCCTCTTCTGTAGTGTCTTCGATCCTGTCTTCATTAACCTTCAGAAGCCTATCTTTCTCCAATTTATTTTTCCTCCCATTGCTAAGCATCCTTGCTCTCTCCTCAGAACCCACGACCACAATATCATCCCCAGCCATGGGAAGGCCTCTAAGTCCTTCAATCTCAACTGGTGTTGCAGGTGTTGCTGATTCAGTTACCTTCCCTGACATATCTCTAATAGCCCTAATGCGCCCCCACTCTGCTCCAACAACAACGTAATTACCAGAGGCTAAGGTCCCTGACTTCACTATTGCAGTAGCCAAAGGTCCCCGACCCCTGTCAAGCCTAGCTTCAACAACATACGCTTGGGCAGGTCCATCAATCCTGGCCTTCAGGTCCATCATCTCAGCCTGAAGTAGCAAAGCTTCCTCTAACTTATCCAAACCAATTTTGCTTGTAGCAGACACTTCAACGACCTGGACATCCCCTCCCAAATCCTCCAAAAGTAATCCCTCAGAACCAAGCTGAATCCTCACTCTCTCAGGATCAGCTGACGGTTTGTCGCATTTATTTATAGCTACTACAATAGGAACTTTTGCTGCCTTAGCATGTGACATAGCTTCCATTGTTTGAGGCATCACACCATCATCTGCTGCCACCACAAGAACAACAATGTCTGTAACAGCAGCACCTCTAGCACGCATCGCACTGAATGCAGCATGCCCAGGGGTGTCAAGAAATGTGATTGCGGATCCCGATGGCATCTCAACAACAAAGGCACCCAAGTGCTGGGTAATACCACCAGCTTCCTTGGCAGCAACAGAAGTTTGTCGCAAAGCATCTAACAGGGAAGTTTTACCATGATCAACATGGCCCATCACTGTCACAACAGATGGTCGTGGTTGAAGCAAACCACCCTCACTAGAATGCAGCCTTCTAATATTGACCCCTACTTCCTGCACAAAAAAGGATAATATAATACATAAATATACATGTCCCAGATTTGGAAGTTTTTCAAAACATTTTGATGATATTGATGATATTAAACATTTCAGTACTGTCATGCAAACTACAGGTTTAAGAGGAACTTATAAAATCTAACCATTGTTTGATTATTCTTCAGTTTCACACATGACATTGCACAAACAAAGGGCTATTGAATTAATACGAACATCAAACTAGAGAGCAGTAAACTATTCAACAACAGACTGGCTCTTGTCTAAGACTATAATTTCAAGCTGTGAAGAAAGGAATTTTGCAACACAGAAAAGATATGGGCAAACCGCAAACTTATACTGGAAGAAAGTATTCCGTTTTATTAACTAGTGAAGGTTATAACATTGTCCCACAAACATTAAAAGAAAATGTCAAGATGCTATAAATGAGGTTTACCATGGCAACCAGCTCAGCAATATCAATGCTCAAGGGGTCAAACTCTGAATCAACTTTCTCGCCAACATTTATAAGTATCTCTTGCAGATCACCAATGCTTGCACCCGTTCGCTTAGCAAGCTCACTGGTTGTCATGCCTTCAAAAATTTCAACAGTTTTGTCAGGAGAGGATTTCACAGGTTTCCGTTTTGGAGGTACATATGGTGTGTCAACAGGAGGCGTGGTCCTTTTTTCTATTTTAACACGTCGTTCCTTTTTAGGAGGTCTTGAGCCATGTGCGTCCTCATTCCTTTTCCTTGCCAAAAGACCAGAACTTGCATGAAACATCCTACACAAAAAAGTATATTAATATCACTCTCAATAGACCCACAGTCAGGCATAATAAAAATTGGAGAACATAAAATAAGGTGGAAAGCGGAAACTATGATTTTCCAAGACATGAAGCATGCTAGTATGAAAAAATCTCATGGAACAGATAGCACCAGCTTAGAAACTTAAAAGGAAAAAAAATCAAGTATCATTTGGTAAACACACTAACTACAGTTGTAGACCCATGATTAAGGAATCAATTGGGGGCGGGCTAATATCAGAATAACTGCAACAATAATAACATTAAAGAAGGTAACCCTTGAATAACCATGCTTAAGGTTGTGCTTGGCTCCATGGGAAGGAAGAAGGAAACTAAGCCTTGATATTGCTTTATCTTTAGGTATTGAAATAGGTGGAGAAAAAACATATGGTAGGATGCAAGCAGCAACTTTCTCATTAAAATTTTACACGCTTTGAAGGCAGTGAATCTAAATTGCTTGTAATTTTATTTCATAATCTCCCATGTTTCACAATATGTTCGCATTTTGTGAATGCAACAATGCCATGTAATTAAATTCAGAATAAATATTGTTGAGAATAAAAGAAATATCAAAAACTCATACGGTTGAACTTGAAGCAGTCACTTTAAGAGTAGCAGAAAGAAAATTTACAGGAATGGGTGTGAAATAGAGAAGTCTATCGACAATGGTGTTAAAGAAGCTATTTTTGAAGTAACAGACACGAAACAACATGAGTTGGAGAGATAAAGTCCAAAGGACTATTCCTCGCTTCAATATTTCATTCAGAAACCATGCATGAATATTTGCTCCTCATAACTCCACATGCAATCAACAAGATCCTAAGTGAATTCAAAATAATTTGAAAACAAAGGAATTCTAGATTTGGTATGAGGACCAGATATCTGGCCCTCTATGGGAAGATGATCTGGCCAAGCTCTCGGTCTAGTAGTATGCAAAGTGATTGTAAACAGAATTCTGGTAACAGAGGACAATAATTCGAGTGCATTCTAAACTGGCTATAGCAACTAGTTGTGCCTATTGAGTTTGAAACTCTACAAATAAGAGAAGATTCTTTGCATTAATCATACAAGTGATCCATTCAAAATTCATTCATTCCATTGAGCTAAGGGTGTGTTCACATTCATTCTAAAGAGAGTTCTAACGCCTGCTGGCCTGGTTTGGGATTGCTGCTGCTTTTCAAAAAGTGGAAGCAGAAGCACCTTTTGACAACCACCTCTCAACTGCTTTCAAAAGCTGCCACAAATTGAACTGGATTACCAAAAGTTTTTTATAAGCAGCTGTTACCAAACAGCTTTGGGACTGCTGTTCAAAAATATAAGCAAAAGCAGCCAAGATAAGCAAATCCCAAACCGAGCCTAAGAATGACTCATTAGCCCTACATTACAAGAGATAATAAGTGTATTTTGCATATTTTGTTGCAAAGTTCCAAGATTGACCTCTTAATCCTCTGGTTTGGTTGAGAAGTTGTGCATTCCTCTTGGCTTTAGAGGAAGAGTTGCTCTCTTGTGGTCAAGGGAGCCGCTGAGGCTTCAGCAAGTAATGCTCCACTGTGGAGGTCTTCAGGTATAAGTTTCTGAGTGGTGAATGAGAAGTATATCTTCGGGAAAATGCTCGGGAGTCGTGACTTCATAAGGAGTACTGATGGTTCCACCGGCTTTGGTGTAAAAGTTTCATGGGCTTGTGGCATGGTGCGAAGCTCAAATGTAAGCACGCTTGGAGGAGGCTTGGTGTCTGGACTAGGCCTACGGTAGCGAGATCCAGGAAAAGTCCCCTGCCTCTTGTTTTTTGATATTTACTACTTATTAATGGTAGATTAGTTATTCTATTTTATGAATCACTAAAATTAGATATCAACCCTATCTAGTATTCATCCCCCCTAAGGTTGCATCTTGCCTGTCAAGGTTACTTTCGAAAATTGTTGTATAATACAATGTTACCAACTATACAACAAATTGACTAATTGAGCCTCATTATTCGTAAACAATTAATTTATTTGGCTACATCACCCGGTAACTGAAAAAGAACATCACCAATTAAAATGATATGATAATGAGGTCAAGTATATCCTTGTACAACTTTATCTTAGTGTAGTATTCTTCGCATGTATAAACAGTTAACAATTGACAAAATATATTCCTTCACTATTTAAAGTTAAAAAGATAAGATCTTAACCTCAAAATAAAATTTCTTTACCTTAGTTTTCCAGTGTTTATAGTGCCAATTCTTTCTAATATAATGGTTTTAATTCATCGAAATAGTACACTTGTGCATAACAATTAGAATAAAATTGTTACATTGAAGGAGTCCTATTTGTGCGTTGAGGTAGGTAGGATGCAAATTTAAGCTGCCTTCGGTCTATTTGAGGCCGTATCCGTAACTTTTTTTGTAGAGCTCTTCTCACTGCATAATAGGAGAACAATAACAACCTAGACAAGAAAACAATCTGCTAATAATCTAGATAATAAAATAAGGCTTTCTTAGCATCTGCTTCGACTTTCTTATCATTTGTGATTCCTGAACCCTTGTTCGCTGCAAGTGTGTTAGCTAGTTTAGCTTATTAAACTTTCTTCACTCAAGTTGTTATTCAATATTTATGAATATTACTTCCTTTGTTCCACTCTCTTAATTCAGTTATTTCCTGATATAGTTTCACCAATCAGCCTGAGCTTCCTAATGTCCACATGCCCTTATGAATGTCCAACACCACTTCTCTCAGTTGATTCTCATGCATTAGATAGGCATCCATTAAGCAAGAATGAAAAGAACTAGCACAAAAACCATTGCCCCAGTTAAGGGATAACTTTCAGCATCAAACTTTATTTTCCATCTTCTAACGAACTATATCTCACATCGGGTTTAGACATCTGAAGTGATGGCAATTTGGAGACATAACAACACCCATAAAACCCAATTTTGTTGGAGTTCCACCTTGTTTGAAGCTCAGAAATATCCTTCTAGGCAGTTAGTTATTGACTTTACTTTTCCGGTGTCCATCATCAACAACAATAAAACCTTTGTCTAAAAAAATTCTCAAAACTCCAATACACCTAGTTGATTAGACTTAAGAAAATTTGGTCGCTATTGTCACAAGCATACGATTCATGGGGAATAAAGAAGTATATTGAGCTGGATGTGTGTTTGGTCTTCCCAATCCAAGAGGCAGAAGCAGGAAAAGGAAGAACTTCGCACACGCGCACACACATACATATATAATACACAAATCAAACCTTATTTTGCTCGTATCTTAAATGAATAAAAAGTAAAACTGTAGAGAAAAGGGAAAAGTTTCAGGTAGTAGTCACTGGAAACTTCACAAAAATGGTTTAGTTTGTAGATACCAACACGAAGATCATCGAATCTTTAGCGGCTCCATTTACTATTATTAAGAACAAAGAAGTTTTGGATATGGATTGATAGTTTCTGTAGAATAAAATGTAATTTATGCATAAGCCACACGGTTAAGTGACCTTTCTTTTGTTTTGTTCTTCTTTGGAGAACAGAAAGATAAAACCCTACAACGATGCATGTGTATCGACCGTGCCTATCAAGTTTAAGTAACCACAATCTGTACGGCCAGAAGAGACAAAGATAAGCTGGATTCAGGGTTGTATTGTCCAATTTGGCTTTGTTACTTTCCGAATATAGGAAGATAGCACCCGACAAACGGCTGATACTTGGCCTAAAACTGACCGGGACATGCTGAAATTGGCCCAAAAAAGGTTGATAATATCTCAAAAAAGCCAAATATTGGCTGGACCTGCCCAACACATCTAAAATTGGCTGAATAAGATTTGCCAAAATTGGTAAGATTGGCCGAATATATATATATATATATATATATATATATATATATATATATATATGGCGGCTGCTACAGTAGACGGGAACCCTAGCTCTGCTAGGGCATCGATTAAGCACGGCGTGGAGGCGGCAAACCGCCCCCCGGACCCCGGGAAAGGGAAGGGGGTGGCGGGGGCGGTCGGAGGCGACCGTCCGGTGGTGGTCGGCGGCGGCGGGCCGCCAGCGATGGGTGCTGGAGCCACTGCTCACGTCCGCGCGGGCGCCACCACGCAGCTGATCGACCGGGGAGGTCCGGCGACCATCCCCCGGGGGCGGGCGGCTGCCGGCGAGCCCCCCAAGGCGGGGGGGGGTGGCCGGGAAGGGTTGCGGAAGGAGGCCTATCGCACGGGCACGGGTTCGGCCGGGAGTTCGACGGCGGTGGCATCCGGGGGCTCCCCGATGGTGTTCACAGCCCAAAGAACATCGTCGGGATTGGCGGATGAAGAGGGGGCTTGGACTACGGTCCAGAATCGGAAAGTTAGGCGAGGAGGAGGGCAACGACCGCAGATCTCTGAGGTGAGGAGAGGCACTGCTTATACGCAGGGATCTGACAGGAGGGCGGGGATAGCAAGGAGAACGGAAGGACAAGCCAGGATTGCGTGACGGCCCCGTGAGAAGGGGTCGGCGGGGACGGCTGCTCCAGGTATCGGGGGTAGAGCGACTGCTGCGAACATGAGTGCCCGACCTCCACCGACGACTCCACCTCGGAGTTCGGGTCCGCGGCCGGTTTCCTGGGCCGATGCTTGCAAGGTGGGGGTTGCCAAGACGCCGGCTTCGATGGAGTATGTAGCACCTATGGCGATTGGGGGTGAGCTATGTGCCGACTTTCCAGCCGACGAAGTGGCGAAGGTGACGGCATTCTGGGAGAACACGTTAGTGCTATATGTGTTGGGGAGCAAGCCCTTCTACGGGCAGATCAGAGGATATGCGGACAGAGTCTGGCGGCCGAAGGGGAGCATGGAGTTCTTCTCCAAGGAAAATGGCTTCTACTTCGTGAAATTTGGGTTGGCGGAAGATGTGACTCGGATACTCCAGGGAGGGCCATGGACGTTTGACGGCCGCCTCATCATTCTGAAGCAATGGACCCCCGACTTGAGGTGTGAGAAGGAGGTGCTTAATGCTGTGCCTGTGTGGGTTCGCTTTCCGGAGTTCCCGGTACGCTTCTGGAGTGTCCAAATACTTGTGCGACTTGCTAGCCTCATTGGCAAGCCGATTAAGGCGGATGATGCCACCACTTTCCGATCCAGACTGATGTATGCACGGGTGTTTGTGGAGATTGATGCCCGATTGGACCTGCCTGAGCAGTTGAAGTACAGGACACCCTCTGGCCAGTTTGCTATGCAGAGGGTGGAGTATGAGTGGGTCCCCCCCAGATGTCCGGCATGTGCCTGCTTCGGGCATCTCCCGAGTGCGTGTAGACGTGGGGGAGCTTCTGAGGTGGTGCCGGAGGAGGCTGTGCAGGTGGCAGGTGGTGCAGTTGACCCCCCCGTTGTGGACCAGGTGGGCATGATGGAGGATGATATGGAGGCAGACTCTTCCCCCATCTCGGGTGAAGGTGAGGGGTCCCCGACGGAGGATCTTGCTGGAGCGTTGGTTGAGTATGTGGGGACGAGGACCATGACCACCAGGAGTATGGGGCAGGAGGACAGACGACAGGGAGATACAGATGCGCTTGCTCTTCAGGTGTACAGTCGGAAGCGCCAGGCTACGGAGGCACATGGTGAGGATAGTGGACAGGGTGGAACAGAGCGAGTGTGGCAGGTCAACCCTAAATGGGTGGCAGTACTAGCACAGCCCCCCCCACAGGGGGACCCACACGGGGCCACGAGGGTGAGGAGGTTTTCATGTCTGACCAGCTGGTGGCTATCTCCTTCACCAACAAGGGGGGGTTCCACTTCTTACTGGGTGCCGTTTACGGGCACAATGACAGGAGGCGTCGTGAGACCTTGTGGCAGGACATCATCAGGCTGAGTTCATTAGCGAGGCATCGGCATCTCCCTCTTCTTATTATGGGAGACTTCAATGCTACGCTATACCGGGGAGAGAAGCTGGGGGGGAGGCCGGTACCGGACCAGATACTCTCAGATTTTCAGTCTTGCCTTCTCCAGTCAGGGCTCAGGGACCTGGAGAGGATAGGACACATATGGACTTGGCACAACAAGGCGGAGGTGAGCAGGGTGGCATGCCAGCTGGATCGGGAGGTCAGTCTCTCCTGGAGATTCTGGGTCCCCAGAGGGACGACGTGGCATACAGAGGTCTGACGTGTAGGCACATCATCCGTGGTGGGGTCTGGAGGCCTGAGGAGTATCGATTCACTGCTGCGTTAGTTGAGGAGATCAGACAGGTGCAGATCACTCCTACGGCACTGTCTGATGTCTGGATGTGGGCTCCTCCCGGCCGCTCGGAGGGTGCTGGGGGGTTCAGATTTAGCAGCTGCTACGACCTTGTCCGCCCCCACTTCGATGATATTGAGGAGTACGACTTTGTTTGGGGGAAGGGGCTCGCCAGGAAGATGCAACTTTCTGCATACAAACTGGTGATGGGCCGGTTGCTTACTCGGGACAGATTGCTTCGGTTCGGGGTTTCTGTCACTGACCCCAAGTGTATTCTGTGTGAGACAGAGCCTGAATCTATTGGGCACCTGTTCTTTCAGTGCCATGTGGCGTGGAGCATCTGGGCAGAGCAGTGCCGGAGACACTTGGGAGGGGTTGGCAGGGAGCGGGACTTCAGAGAAATCCTTAAGTGGATTGGTGATTGCAGGGGCAAGGAGCAGAGCTGGGCTAGGCGTGCTAGATTGAGACTTGCTGCGTCAGTTTGGCATGTCTGGCGGGAGAGGAACCGGCGCATTTATGAGGGACTATCCACCCCAGTGGTGGGCATACTTCATAACATTGAGTCGGATGTACTAGTAATGTCCCCCTGAGTTGGGATTGTATCTCTATGTTGTAACCTTATTGAGATGATGGAATAAAATTTACCCTTTTTCCAAAAAAAAAAAAAAAATATATATATATATATATATATATATATATATATATATATATATATATATATATATATATATATGAAAAAAGGGTAAATTTTATTCCAAAATCAGACGATACTCATACAACATACAGACGGATGGTCGCCCACCCGTCAGTCGACCATTTCTTTTACATCAAACTCCAAATTATGGAGGATACCAACTGGAGGGGTGATAAGCCCCTCGAATATGTGATGATTCCTCTCCCGCCAAACATACCAAACAGCAGCTGTCAGCCGAATCCTAGCAGTCTTGAACCAGACCAAGCCTCTCCCTCTGCAATCTCGAATACCCGTGATGATTGCACCAATCGACTTGCCAGAGATACCACCACCCAGCATACGGTTCTGCTCAGACCATATAGACCATGAAATTCCACAGTAAAAAAATAGATGAGACATCGATTCATCCTCCAAATCACAGAGAGCACACTTCGGATTCGGGACCTGGATCCCAAAAGAGATGAGTCTGTCCCTGGTCAGCAGACGACCAAGGAGCAGGCGATACATACATAGCTGCATTTTTCTGGCCAGATCCTTGCACCAAATGAAGTCATAATCACCAATTGGGGGATTGGCACGACGCATAAGGTTGTAGCCACTCTGGAAGGAGAACTCTCCCGAGGCAGTACCTCCAGTCACGCCAGGCGAAACCCATACCCAAATATCCTCAGGCTGGGATGGATCAATCTCAATCCCGCGAATAATCTCACCAAGTCCCTCAGTATGACGGTAGGTCTCCGGAATCCAAGCTCCATTCCTGATGATGTGCTGACAAGACAGACCTCTGCCCACCTCCCTGTGATCTCGATCGTCCATAATGTCCACCAGAGACTGGTGCTCTATCCAAGGATCCAGCCATAGGTCAGTTCCAGCCCCATCACACATGATCCTCCTGACAGCCGATTGAAGAACAGCTCTGTGTCTCAGAATTTGTTTGAAGGTCACAGAGTGGTTGTTGTCTATATCACACCTCAAGCAGTTGCCATTCCTCACATAGCGAGACTGCATCCACTCCGTCCAGAGAGATCTCCCTTTGATGAACCGCCATGCCAGTTTCAGGGCGGAGACTTCCCTGATAACCAACAGATGACGAAGACCCACACCTCCCTCCTTCTTTGGCCGATAGATTTGTTCCCAAGAAATCGCCTGAAGGCCCCCCCTCCAGATGAAATCGGCACAGATCCTTTCAACTTTCCTAATTGTAGCCATAGGTATCAAAATAGACTGCAGCCAGAACTGAGATAACCGATCGGACTAACTCGATACCCCCCCAAAAGATAACCCGGCAACTTGCCATATATATATATATATATATATATATATATATGGAAAAAGGGTAAATTTTATTCCACTATCATCGCAATAAGGTTACAGCATAGAAATACAGTCCCAACTCAGGGGGACATTACTAGTACATCCGACTCAATGTTATGGAGGATGCCCACCGGTGGGGTGGACAGTCCCTCATAAATGCGCCGGTTCCTCTCCCTCCAGACATGCCAAACTGATGCAGCAAGCCTCAATCTTGCACGTCTGGCCCAGCTCTGCTCCTGGCCCCTGCAATCTCCAATCCACTTAAGAATTTTTCTGAAGTCACGCTCCCTTCCAACCCCTCCCAAGAATCTCCGGCTCTGCTCTGCCCAGATGCTCCACGTCATATGGCACTGAAAGAACAAATGCCCAATAAATTCATTCTCTGTCTCACACAAAACACACTTAGGGTCAGGAACTGGGACCCCGAACCGAAGCAGTCTGTCCCTAGTAAGCAACCGGCCCAGCACCAGTTTATATACAGACAGTTGCATCTTCCTGGCAAGGCCCTTCCCCCAGATAAAGTCGTACTCCTCGATCTTATCGAAGTGGGGGCGAACAAGATCGTAGCAGCTGCTAAATCGGAACTCCCCAGCACCCTCCGTGTAGCCGGGAGGGGCCCAAACCCAGACATCAGACAGAGCAGCATGAGTGATCTGCACCTGCCTGATCTCCCCTCCTAACTGAGCAGTGAAACGATACTCCTCTGGCCTCCAAACCCCACCCCTGATGATGTGCCTACAAGTCAGGCCTCTGTACGCCACCCCGTCCGTCTGGGGACCCAAAATCTCCAGAAGAGACTGACCTGCAATCCACGGATCAAGCCATAGGTCCGTCTCCCCTCCCTCCCTCATCTTCCTCCGAATAGCCTTCCGAAGTACAGGTCGGTTCCTCAGGATATGCTTGAAAGACACAGAGAAGTTATTGTCAATTTCACATACCCAGAAGTTCCTACCCCGGAGATACCGACTAGACATCCAAGCCGACCAAAGAGAACCGCCCTGAAGGAACCTCCATGCCAGCTTGATCCCCGCCGCCTCCCTGACAGATACTAGAGAACGCAGACCCACACCTCCCTCCTTCCTAGGACGACAGAGCTGCTCCCAAGAGATGGCATGAATCCCCCCATGCCATATGAACTTGGCACATATGCCCTCAATCTTTCTGATAGTAGCCAAAGGTACCATAATAGATTGGAGCCAAAACAAAGCAATAGCAGATATAACCGATCGTACCAGCTCAATACGCCCTCCAAAAGATAGGCCAGCCGCCTGCCAGCCCTCTACCCTCCTGTGCGCAAAGTCCACCAGACTCTGACATTCTCGGTCCTTCGCATAGTTGACAGATAGGGGCACCCCCAGATATTTCACCGGAAGGTCACCCTTTTCCACCCCAAGCTCCAGGGCCCGTTCCTCCTTCAAAGTGCAAGAGTTGTTGAAGTAAACTTTGCTCTTGTCCCTGTTCAAGCGAAGACCCGATAACTGACCGAACTCCTCCATCACCACCGCAAGCTCCCTCATCCCTCGTATGGAAGGCCTCATCAATACCAATAGATCATCCGCATATATGAGATGTGAGACCACCGGAGAGACCCTGCTGTATATCGGTACAATCTTCTCCCGATGCACCGCGATGTCCATCAGACAGGTAAAATACTCCATCACGAGGGTGAATAGATAGGGGAAAAGCGGGTCCCCCTGCCGAAGCCCCATGCTGCTGCCGAAGAACCCGTATGGTATACCCTGAATGAGAACCGAGAATGTAGGGGAGGTGATGCACTCTCTGACTCTGTCCACCCATGTCTCGGAGAAGCCCATCGCACCCATCAAATGACAGAGGAAGTCCCTGTTGACGGTGTCGTAGGCTTTCCTCAGGTCGAGCTTCACACACACTTTCATCCCTCCTGGCTTGTGGAACTCCCGAATCATCTCATGAGCCAGCAGGCTATGCTCAGCAATAGACCGCCCCTTGATGAATGCCGCCTGATTCCAAGAAACCAGGCCCTGCATAGCGTCCTCCATCCTCCTGCACATAAGGTGAGTAATTATTTTATACAAATAATTACAGCAAGCAATCGATCGGAAGTCAGCAAGAGAAGTCGCCCCCTCCTTCTTGGGCACCAGCGTCAGGAAGGTGTGGTTCAGCTCCTTCAGGAGCTTGCCCGTCTCAAAGAACTTCTGAACAGCCGCTAGAACCTGGGCCTTGAGGGCACCCCAATGACGCTTGTAGAAGCCGCTGGAGAAACCGTCCGGCCCAGGGGACTTGGAAGCATCAGCCTGCATCACAATCGCCTCCACCTCCGCCATCTGGTTAGGAGCCATAAGAAGACTGTTGCCATACTCAGTAATCAGCGTCTTCGTAGTCAGCTGCGGGAATACCGTGGGATAGTCCGTCTGATGATAGAGCTCAGAGTAGAACCGGACAGCCTCCTCCTGGATAGCAACCTGGTCGGTCACAAGACGCCCATCACTGCCAAGAAGTCTCTGGATGTAGTTCCGGTGCTGGCGAGCCCGAATGACATCATAGAAGAATTTGGTGCAGCGGTCCCCATCCTTGAGCCAGGAGCATTTGGCCCGTTGGGCCGCACTAATCTCCTGCTGGAGAGTTGCAAGGTGTTGACCTCTGCAGCCAACTTCTTCTCTCTAGCCGCCATCTCTCCACTCATCATGTCTCCCTGAAGGTCTGACTGCAGGTCTCTCAACTCCGCCTCCTTCTCCTGTAAGGAGGTCCGGGGGAGAGCCCTCACCCAGTCCCTGATGGCGCGTTTGGTCTTCTTCAGCCTGTGAACCATACAGAACTGAGCAGTGCCGACCACATCCTGACAAAGACCCCCCGCCACAGTCTCCTCATAGCCAGAGGAAAGGAACCAACTGTTGTCATACCGGAACGGACGGGCTCTCCATCTGGGTCTCTCTACGAAGCGCACCAGAATCGGCGAATGGTCACTGGTCCCCGCAGGAAGACCCTCAGCCACAGCAGAGGGGAATAGGCAGAACCAATCACTGTTCCCCAAAGCACGATCAAGCTGGCATGCCACCCTGCTAACCATCGCCTTGTTGTGCCACGTCCATATGTGCCCCACCCTCTCCAGATCCCTGAGCCCGGACTGGAGAAGACAGGACTGAAAGTCTGATAGAATCTGGTCCGGCACCGGCCGCCCCCCCCAGCTTCCCCCCTGTATAGCGTGGCATTGAAGTCTCCCATAATAAGCAGTGGGAGATGCCGATGCACCGCCAATGTACTCAGCCTAATGATGTCCTGCCACAAGGCCTCCCGAAGCCTCCTGTCATTGTGCCCATAGACAGCACCAAGTAAGAAACGGAACCCACCCTTGTTGGCGAAGGAGATAGCCACCAGCTGATCAGTCATGAAAACCTCCTCCCCCTCCCAACTAGCTCCGTTCCATCTAACCCAGATTCTCGTCATATCACAGAGACCAAGGTTGTGGAGCTGGACCCAGTCCGTAGGAGTTCTACGAGATAGGGTTTTCGCCCCCCTGATCTTAGTCTCTAGTAAGATCGAGATTTCACACTTCTCCTTCCTCAGCACCTCACTAATCTCCCTCCATCTCCCCAGAGAACACCCCCCCGGACATTCCAGACAAGGGCCGACATCTATTCCGCGGGTGGGGTCCCCTGAACATCCTCCGAAGGTGCACCCGGGGAGAGTGCAACCTCCATATCTCTGGACTCCTCATCTCTATCCTCCTGAAGAAGAGGCTGAGCACGGGCCGCTACCCATTGCAGGTCCCCCTGTTGGGGAGGCTGAGCTAGGTCCGCTACCCATTTAGGGTTGACCTTCCACACTCTCTCCGCCCCACCTTGTCCGCTGTCCTCACTATGCGACTCCGTAGCCTGGCGCTTCCGACTGTAAACCTGAAGAGCTAAGGTGTTATCCTCTCCTTGTCGCCTGTCCTCCTGTCCCATACTCCTGGTGGTCATAGTCCTCGTCCCCGTATACTCAACCATCGCTCCGGCAAAGATCTCCGTCGGAGTCCCCTCGTTTTCCCCAGAGACAGGGGAAGGGTCTGCCTCCATCTCATCATCCATCAAGCCCGCCTGGTCAACTACAGGGGTATTAACTACACCACCTGTCTCCTGCACTGCCTCCTCCGTCACCACCTCAGAAGCTCCTCCACGTCTACAAGCACTCGGGAGATGCCCAAAGCAGACACACGCCAGACATCTGGGGGGAACCCACTCATACTCCACCTTCTGCATAAGGATCTGGCCAGTAGGTGTCCGGTACTTCAACTGCTCTGGCAGGTCCAATCTGGCGTCAATCTCTACAAATATCCGAGCATACATCAATCGGGTCCTGAAGGCGGTGGCATCGTCCGCCTTAATCGGCTTGCCAATGAGGCTGGCAAGTCTCATAAGAAGGGGGACACTCCAGAAGCGAACCGGGAATTCAGGGAACCGAACCCACACAGGCACCGCATTCAGCACCTCCTTCTCGCATCTCAAGTCAGGAGACCATTGCTTCAGTATAATGAGGCGTCCATCAAACGTCCATGGCCCTCCCTGGAGGATCCGAGCCACATCTTCTGCCATCCCAAATTTAACGAAGTAGAAGCCGTTCTCCTTGGAGAAGAACTCCATGCTACCCTTCGGCCGCCAGACTCTATCCGCATAACCTCGGATTTGCCCGTAGAAGGACTTGCTACCCAACACATATAGCACTAAAGTATTCTCCCAGAATGTCGTCACCTTCGCCACTTCCTCAGCCGGAAAGTCGGCACAGAGCTCACCCCCAACCGCCATAGGCGCAACATACTCCATCGATGCCGGAGTCTTTGCAACCCCCACCTTGCACGCATCTGCCCAGGATACAGGCCGCGGACCCGAACTTCGAGGCAGGATCGTCGGAGCCGGCCGGGCACTCACATTCGTAGCAGTCCCTCTCCCCCCGATAACTGGGCCAGCCGCCCCTGCTGACTCCGTCGCTCGAGGCCTCCACGTAGTCCTGGCTAGTCCCTCCCGTGCCCCTGTGTGCGCCTGGCCCACCGTAGGTCCTGTTCTCCTGGCTATCCCTGACCTCCTGTCCGATCTCTGCGTAGAAGCTGAGCCCCTCCTAGTCTCAGAGATTTGCGATCGTTGCCCACCTCCTCGCCTTACCCTCCGATTTTGAACCGTGGTCCAAGCCCCCTCATCACTCTGACCATCCTCCGATCCAGTCGATGCCCTTTGGGCGGTGAACAACATAGAGGAACCCCCCGGAGCCACCGCCGTCGAGCCACCGACCGAACCCATGCTCGGTGGCGTCGCCGCCGTCCGAATCCCTCCCCGGCCACCCCCCCCCCCCCACCTGGGGAGGGTCGCCGGCAACCGCCCGCCCCCGGGGGGTGTTCGCCAGGCCCCCCCGGCCGCCCCTCTGGCCGCCAGCTTTCGCCCGCGCATGAGCAGCAGGCGCGTGCAGTTTTTCCGGCGGCCGGTCGCCGCCGGCCGCCGCCGCCACCCCCTTGCCTTTCCCCCGGTCCGGAGGTCGGTTGCAAAGACATTTCAAGCCCATCTACGGTCAGTTGCCGATTAAAGGTATGAAATTGTCTCATGTTATAATCTCAAATAAATCATTCAGTTGTTCAGCAAAACCAACATATAGCTACATAAATAGTTTATGATATTATATTAAACTACATAGCTTAGGCTTGGTTTGGGATTGTTGTTACTTTTCAAAAAGTGGCTGCAAAAGCACCTTTCGACAGCAACCTCCCAACTGCTTTTAAAAGCTGCGCCAAAATTGAACTGACTTTCAAAAGAAAATCATAAGCAGATGTTACCAAACGTCTTTTGAGACTGTTTTTCAGAGAAAATAAACAGCAGCAGCCAAAATGAGCAACCCCATACCCAGTCTTATATTATAAACTTTTCCTGGAGTACAAACCGATACTCAGTTAAGAAACCATGGAAACTGTCGATATTGACACTAGAAGATCTGGTCTAGTAGTGATACTAAGTTTTAACCTTGACTACAGGCCTACAAAACTTTGAAGTTTTTAACCTTGATAGGGTCTTACATAACTTTTAGTTTTTAACCTTGAATAGAAACGTACATAACTTTTGCTTGAAAAAAAAAAAAACAAGGGCAAGAGTATCACAAGGATGAAAGGCAACAAACCTGATAGTCTGCATACTATTTGAAGCTCTAGAACTGATACTTCTAGGTACATCAATAAAACAGAAACCTGCAATGACAAGCGACAAGCATTTAAGAAGGATTCGTATTATGATATAATGCACGCAATCTTAAACAATTTTGCGTTTGCAAAAATATTAATTAGAGTGTTACAGGAATATACAAGGGAGCGTTCGGAGGTGAATATAGATCATGGGCTGCAGGAATATATATAAAAAACGTTCAGAAATATAATATCTGTAGTCTCACAGTTACTAAAATAAATTTATCATGTTATATCTGACCTATAAGGTTTCACTCATTCACTACAATACTACATATATTACCAGGGATTTAGTGAAAAGTGCTAGCATATATGTTAGAGATGAATTTACTAACATAAGAGGTGAATTTCCATCAGAACCCAACACCAAATTTAAACACAAGTATATGGATGCATTGGTATTCTAAACATTATCCTAGTATTTGTACAAGTGCCAATATTGTGATCATAACGAAGAGAGGGGTGATTCCTGGACGAACTAAGCAAGAGGCTGTGATGGTTTGGTTGTACAGTCGAGCCTATTTCGGCTTTGACCAAGTTACTGTTATGAATTTATCAGATGAAATATGAGAGTTTTGAGACTTGTCTAAGGAATTCGATTGACACTGTGATCTTCTCTTTGTAAATGCATCATCTATAAGACAAGGACAATCTGGAAACAGCTGCAGTATCCATGCCATGTCAATTTGGAGACATGACACTGACAGTCAAAAATACACTAAGGAACACCAAAGTCAATGTCGTGTCCAAGTCCCATGTCAGTATCTCACCGTATTTGTCATTAATATAGGAAATTATTGAGCTTTATATTAATTGCTTGGATATTGTATAGTATAGTAAATGCCAAATAGCGAGAATCCATGTAACCATAACGAAATCTAAATGAAACAATAAAGCCAGTGAAAGGGCACTCCAAAAATGGATATCTCCATTCACATTGTGCCGGGGGACATATTCGACACGTCACAGACAGTACAAAATACATTAGTACACACCAAAACAGGGCCGTGTCCATGTCGATGTGTCTGGGTCAAGTCGTGCCGTATCCATGTCCCTGCAGCATAGATTCTCCATAATTGTTCCACAATAACTGCAAAATTCAGTCTGATGTTGATGATGCTCTCTACCGGAACTAAACCGGAAACATCACGAGCTACGTTGCACATACACGACTATGGCACCGCACAATACGAACAAAGCCAAATATTTGTCGTCTCCTAGAGTAACTAGGAGTGTCTGTGTCGTGTCCGGTACGTGTCCGTGTCAAGAATCGACGAGACGTAAGAGGACGAAGAGCTGACCTTTGCGTAAACTCGAATCGACTGGAGACCTACAGTTGAGATGAGCAAATAGATGGCTTTAGAGGGGGGAGGGATTGTGAGAAAAAGGAAAAGGAAAAAAAAAATAGGGAAGAAAACAGTGAAACCCTAATTTGAACCTGGAGGTGACGTGAGGAGCGGCGGAGCGGGAGGATAAGGAGGCGGCTATCTTCGCCGCCGCCGCCGCTTTGCGGACGGAGGATGGCCGGAGAGCCCAGCTGGCGGCGCCGGCCATTAATGGAGACCGGTGGAGCTTTTCTCTCTTCAACCCAACAAGTACCTACCACATCCTATATTAATCGTTATTGGATCCGGTTCGAGTTTGGATACTAGCTCATAACCCGATAGCATCATTTTAGACTTGTGTGGCATCTGGAACAGGGGTCACCTTAAATAGTAAAATAATTTATTCATTTTACGATCTTGCCCTCCTCTCTTATTTTCCTCTCACGTCGCCATAGAGCAAAGATTATTATTGAGGAGGGACAACCGTCATAAAATTTCAATTGTTTGCAGTTTCTTGGCTGATACAATACCCAAGATCGGGTGGGCCAAGGTCAATCTCATGAACGGCTAATACTCATGTTTAGAGCATCTCCAACCCTATTGTGAGTTAAAAAAAGGGAAAAAAAAAGGAGATATTTATGAAATGTCCAAAAAATGAAAAAATTTATGAAAAATCTACCGCACAATAACATTTCATCGCGTGTCCAGAATTAGCAAAAAATATATAAAGAGGGTTCCGAATGACCTTTTTGTCCTTCCTTCTAATTTATTGAAAACACCCACGAAACTACTCTTAAAAAAAACGTTTTGATACTTCATCTTCTTTCATACGCTGCTCACTTTCGAATCTAGGTTTTCTCCTCAAAAATCTTCAAAAACTCGTCGAAAAATTTCGGAAAGACCGAGACAAACGGCAAAAGTGCTAAAACGGAGGTCCAAACATCATTTTTTTGCGATTCTAAAATTTCGGAAGGCCGACTAACAAAGAAGATGTTAATTTCAGGCTCCTCGAAGATACGCTCATTTTGCGACAAACCGGAACTCATTTCGACCTCCCAGTCAAAAGTTATGGCCCTCCAAAGTTTCAACTGACCATAAAATGCAGAGAATGACCATTCTCCGTGTTAGAACACGAAGAATGTTAATTTTGCATGAGGGTGGTCATTCTCCGTATTAGTAACACGGAGAATGGCATTCTCCGTGTTAAATAACACGGAGAATGGCTATTCTCTGTGTTAGTAACACGGAGAATGGCATTCTCCGTCTTAATTTATACGGAGAATGACCATTCTCCGTGCTAAATTACACGGAGAATGGCCATTCTCCGTCTTAATTTACACGGAGAATGGCCATTCTCCGTGTAATTTAAGACGGAGAATGGTCATTACAGTGTTAAAAACGTAGGAGAATGGCCATTCTCCGTGTTAGAAACACGGAGAATGTCATTCTCCGTGTTATTTGCCATTCTCCGTGTTAATTTACACGGAGAATGGCCATTCCCAGTGTTAAAACGTAGGAGAATGACCATTTTTCGTGTCATTTAACACGGAGAACGGCCATTCTCCGTGTTAAATTACACGGAGAATGGCTATTCTCCGTGCTAAATGACACGGAGAATGATCATTCAAATGTTAAAACACAGAAGAATGCCATTCTCCGTGTTAGTAACACGGAGAATGCCATTCTCCGTGTTAATTTACACGGAGAATGGCATTCTCCTTGTTAAAATGCAGGAGAATGATTATTCTTCGTGTTATATCGATGGAGAACAGTTGACAGAAACCTAATTTTTAATTTTTTTGTTTTGTGGAAAGAAATTTGACATGAATAAAGATTCAAGAGTTTTCGTTCTTCTTTTAAAACGATGCTAACTCTTATGGAAAAGCAGAAGAAGATCTTCTCTCCATAATTGACCTAATTGTCGGAAAAGAAGAAGAAGAAGAAGAAGAAGAAGAAGAAGAAGAAGAAGAAGATGATGAGCAATGATCGGAGTTCGACTGAAAAAAAGTACGGTGAACTACGAACGATCTTTGCGATCTCTGCTGAAGATGAGAGCAATGGAATTCAGATATCTCGTGAAAAAGAAGAAGAAGACGACGAGAATCGCAATCCAAATCTGAGTTTGTGCGGAGGGGTAGTTATGGTATTAATTTTATAAATACAGAGCATCTAAAGGGAATCTTGGAATAGTTAACATGGAAATATATAATTCTGGACATTTCATAAAACCCATCCTGCGGGTGGATTTTTCATAAAAAGCAACCCCAAAATTGGGTTTCTTAGCAATTTCCAGTTTAAAAAAAATGGTTGCCACATAGGAATAACAAGCTTTTATTTCAAAATTCATTCTCCAATACAAATATAGAATAAGAGCGTCTCCAACCCTATTGTGAGTTTAGAAAAAATGGTTGGCACATAGGAATGAGAAGCTTTCATTCCAAAAATTCTTCTCCAATACAAATGTAAAATAAAACATGACGTTGACATGGCAAGGACAATGTGAAGTTGGTTGTCTAAATCTAGACAATGCACTTCACAATGACTTTGTCTCCACATCATCAATTATGAATAAAACTATTTATTAAAAAATGAAGAAATTGAGGAGTTATCTTGGAAGTTGAAAAAATATTTTTTATTGTCTCCTCAATACTTTTGCATTGGAGAGAGTTTTCTATCTCATTGTATTTTCAGATATAGTTTTGCCACATAAACAAGACATTGTCTTGTGGCTTATGCCACATAGGAGCTACCTAAGGCTCATATCACTTAACAAGACAATAGGGTTGGAGATGCTCTAAATCATGAAGTTGACATGGCAATGACATGACAAGGACAATGTGAAGTTGGTTGTCTAGATCTAGACAATGCTCTTCACAATGACTTTGTATCCACATCATCAATTATTGTAGGGCCTAAAAAATTAAGTTGCGCCATGAACCTATTAACCAGTGATCAAGTTGCGCCCCAAAAATCAGGTTGTGCCACTGATATAAAGCTCAGAGAATAAACTGCGTCGCTGAACAGGTTGTGCCATACATCAGACTGCGCCTAGTCTTATTGCGCCAAAATCTATGTGGCGTCTGACATTTAATAGCCATCATTACCTGACAGCATTGACAACTGACACCACAGTAAACGAGGAAAATCTCTTCGAATCTCGTGAATTGTGCCGCTCAAGGAGAGTTGGTTGACAGCTGTTCTGTACGCTTTGTAAGTTGCGCCTAGGCGCAATCCAGATAAAATCCTTAGTTGCGCCTAGGCGCAATCTGAATGACTTCTGCTCAAAAGCTGCCACGTATCTAGGTGCAGCTCAATCAGGCGCAGTTTACTCATTGACTGAAGTTCACGCAACCTGATAAATTTGAGACAATTTTCATTTCTAAAGCAGGATGACGTGGCGCACATGCCACTAATCTCTCGAGACGTGTCTACTATCCTGTACATGACCACGCACATCTCAATCACATGATGTCACGCATCTAAATACAGTTAGTACACGACTTATAACTGAATGAAAGTTGACGCAACAGGAGGTTGGCGCAATCCAGCCTCGCGCACATCAGAATAACTGCTAAAACAGTTATTTCCTGAACTCTATAAATAGAGTTTCCAATCATTGTTAAAGCATCAGATACAGGCAGAGAGAGATCAAGAACTCTTACAAAATTGCTGCTACATTCTCCAGAGGCTATAGTCTTCAAGTTCACATAGTCCAAGGGATAAAGTGATCGTCTTCTGATCAGATTCCTACAGTTGTACTTCCCTAGAATTCAAATTGTACTCTTTTCTCAGTTTGTTATAAAACTTTTTATTTTTGCAAACAAAATGGCGACTCTGCTGGGGACGACTTTCTACTCCGACGAGAAGGTGACAACTCAATGTGATACTGCGTCAATCGACAAGACGCAGAAGACTCTGGTTGTTCAAGTCAACCAGACAGCCTACGAGGATATGATTAACACCAAGAGCAACAAGCGCACTGTGGCTATCGCCAAGAACAGGACTGTATGGACTCCTAAGTCTCCTGTAGTTGCTGTTGCACAGGTGCAACTTGAGTGCTCAGTGGCTAAGGCGCAATCCACCTCAGTGGCTTCGGCACAGCCCACTTCTGTTCCCAGGGCACAACCTACTCTTCCTGCTGCCCGCGCGCAGTCCACCACTCTCTTTACTACCAAAGCGCAGTCGGTTCAAGCTGTTGCTGAGGCGCGGTCTACTCATGTTGCCGCCAAGGCGCAACCAGTGGCCTATATTGCTAGGGTGCAACCAGTAGCCCGTAAGACTATGGCACAACCCAAGCAATCAGTAACTCAGACGCAGTCTGCTACTCTGGCGCAACCCAAGGGAACTAGTCTTTTGGCTATTCCCTCTTCCAATTCTCTAGTTCTGAACTTGGAGAAGCAATGTTCTAGTGCTGCCACTAGACAGAACCAAGGGAAGAGTCCTTTGACATTTCCTCAATTGGCGCAATCTGTTCCTAAAGTGGTCTCACAACAGAACAAAGAGGAACGCTTCTTAGTTAACCCTCTACAAAATAAAGGAAAGCACCCTTTGGTCTTTTCTCAAACTTCCCTGGTCTATGACTCAGAGGAAGATACATCAGATTTTATTCCTTTAAGCAGAAGTCTTCAAATCTCTGATATCGGAAAGAATACTGATCAAAGAGGCATCTTACCTACCCCTATGGGGTCTGGTCAAGACCTTCCCACCTTGCAAATTTCAAGATCTAAGCAAGAAAAAATTGAGGGTATCACAAACAGAGACACATGGAGCAGAATTTTCTGATTTACGCGCTTATCTCAATAGGCGTCAACCAGTATCAACTTTGGCGAAACGTAAGAATCCTATGCCAAAGGCCAATCTGTACCAAAAGCCAAAGTTTGAAAAGAAAGACCCAACCACTTATGCTAATGAGTTGAGTACATCCTTGTACACTCAGGAAACTAAACATCTGAAGAATAGAAGACATGTTCCTAATATCATTAAGAAATATGTTCCTCCAACTTCTTCTCGTCCTGTAGTGGTAAGTGATCTCAGGGAACATCTTACGCAAAGACGGGAGGCTGCAGGAATATCTCCTTCACCTCTAAATCACTCTTCAAATCGCCACTGCCTTCATGAAGTCGTCATCAACTGTTGCTACCAATCAACTCGACGATCTGTCTTCGATCGTCTGAACTATGCTTCAACTCCCGAACATATAATAGAAGATGAAGACGAGCTATTATATGCTTATGTCAACATGACTTCTCAAGGCACTGGGGGTGGAAAATGTCCAAGACTTAATGCATCCCGTAATCCCAGTCAGCAATACTTGGATCGGATTCATGCATCCAGTGAAGGTGTCTTTCAATACACTAGATCGAGAAATCGACATTTGAACCAAGGTGTCTTTAATCAAGAAGATCTCCCCATTGCCCAGGTAGGAGAGGACTCTTTCTCAGAGTTTGATGCAGACAGTGAAAGTTCTGAACAAACTATCTCATCAATAGCTGCAAGAGAAGTGACGGCATATACCGTTACGGAAGATCAAGATGTCTCTACTTTAACCAGTCAGGAGCAACGAATTGTTGCACTAGAAGACAAATTGAAGACCATGGCAGAAATAGTTGCTAGCATGCACACTATAATTGTGGCTCAACATACAGTACCACCGATTATAAACCCTGCTACAAATCCTGAGCTTATAGCATCTTCTGTACCTGTTAGTCTGGGGGTACCGCCTCCTCAGGTTGCTTCTGTGCCAATTCAAGCTGATCTCAGTCAGTCTGGTGTTGGGGGTGGTAATTATCACGTTGTTCCTCCTCCCAACACTTCTAACCAGCCCATCAATTCCCAAACATCAGGGGATGCTAATGAGGCTGTGAAACTCTTACGCACTCAGTTTGAGGCCTTCAAGCAGAAGGATGGCCTACAAAGACTGGGCATAAAGCAACCGTATCCTACAGAGTAGAAGGAAGTTTCATTCCCTCCTAAATACAAACTTTCCACCATTATGTTGTTTGATGGCAGTACCTCTCCAAGTCAGTACATCAATCACTTTGAGGTGATGACTGATCAATTACAGCCAAATGATGCTCTTCTTACCAGAGTGTTCGTCGGTTGTTTAGCTGGCACAGCATACGACTGGTATCGTAGCTTGCCTGATGGTTGCATAACTTCTTTTGCTGGTTTCAAGCAAATGTTCTTGGAACGGTTTTATGAGGGGGTCAACGACATGACCATGTCTACCCTCATTAAGATTAAACAGAGGCACAATGAATCTATGGAGAGTTTTATTGAAAGATTCTGCCGAGAGGCACTCAAAATGCCTTTAGGAACTCCATCTGCTGTAACAATAGACACTTGCAAATCAAACTTGTTGCCTATTATCAGTATGTGGACAGGATCTACACAATTCCAGGATTGGTCTTCTTTTATTGTAAATGCCAAGGCGGCGGAGGTCAGTGTCGAAAAGTTCAAATAGTTAGGAGTTCAGATGACTCATCCTAACCAAGACGAACATTCTACACCCGGGGGTAATAATCGCCAGAATAACCGCAAGGGTAAAGAAACACTGGCCATCAATCTTAAAGGCAAAGAATCTTTAGTTGTCAATGTTACTCAAACCGCATCCACTCCATCAGCACCACCGTCGAAAACAACTCGTCCAAAAGAAGAGTATTCTTTTGATGAAGATGATACTTTAAGTATCTTTGATTGCTTGATCAAAAACAATAAGCTTCAGCTGCCAGAAGCAAAACGGCCAGAAGAAGTGGGTAAAATCGATCACCCTAAATACTGTGTTTATCACAGATTCATAGGGCATCCAACCAGAGCATGTTACGTGCTCAAGGGCAAAATCCAGGAGTTGGTCAACTCTGGAGAAATTACTCTTCAGTAGGACGAGAAAACGGTGACTGCTAATGTGGTTTCTCTACAATTCGGTAATTTTCCACCACAACTTGTAAAAGATGGTGTTGTCCCCATTCCAAGGACTACTCTTGAGATCGTGAATCTCCTACCTCCTCAAAATGAAGGTCTTGTTCCGCTATCGACTGACAGAGGAGAAATCGTGTAGATTCATCCAGATCTGGTAGCAGAGTTTGAAACGCCTTCCTCTTCTAAGCAAAAGAAGCACTCCAAATCCAAATCTAAGAACTGTAATATGGTATCGTTTGAACCAGTAACAGAAGAAGAAATTCTAATGGGCACTAGATCTGGGAAATCCTATCTTCGGGAATATCCCGAGAATCAAGAGAATCCCGCTTCATCTTCTGATGCTCCTCCTTCATCATCTTCTTCTGCTGAGAATATACCATCTATATCCTTGCCGGTAGTTGAACCATCTCCTCATAAACTAACATCAACAGACAAGGGAAAGCAACCTGTTCGTTTTGACAAAGCATTGAAAAAGTCCTCGTCTCTTGGACTTGAAAAGCCATATAACTTTGACATATTGGCTCAATTAGCCAATACTCCAGCAAGATTGTCAATCTTTGAACTCTTACGTCTCTCAAAAGAAACTCGAGAGATGTTAAGTGAAGCCTTGATGCAGGCTGACGCTTATCTTACTCTTCTCAAGAAGCCTGAAAAGGAACCTATCAGCTGTGCACATTGTCATAGTGTATTTGAATTAATGCCCAATATTACTTTTACACAAGATGACATGTTGTTAGAAGACAATCGTCATGATCTTCCTCTCTATTTCACGGGGTATGTGGACACCATAAAAATCGATCGCATTTTGATTGACCCAGGGTCCGCACTTAGCATCATGCCGAAGTCTTTACTGGATGCTTTGAAGATCCCAGTACATAACCTGTCTACAACTATAACTACCATCTTGGGGTTCAATCAAGGAAGAAGTGAACTTTTGGAGAAGATACGCCTAAAACTTCAAATTGGCAATCTTCGTACAAAGGTAATTTTCTATGTTATTGACAATCATGGCTTATACAATGCTCTGTTAGGAAGGCCATTCCTCCACGAACGCAATATTGTACCTTCTACTCTCCACCAATGTTTCAAATATGCGGATGGTAATGGAGAAGTCCAAAAAGAGGTTGTAGATCTGAATTCCTTCAAAGAAGTTGAAGCATACTGCAACGATTCTCGTATGTACAAAGAGAAATTCATGAAGATGGTACTAGCAATGGACACAGATGAAGAACAGAAAAGTGTGTCGAATAATACTCTGGTGATCCCGGTCAAAGGACGCATCTTATGTCCTCAGTCTTCCAAACCACTGACTATCTATCTTCCTTCCCATGAGAAGCAGCCTAAGGGTGGTAGTCAGGAACAAAGGGAGCTTACCTCTTCTGAGCCACTTGTAATCGACCTTCGTCGTAAGAAGCCCCCTCTTCCTTCTCGTTCTTCTTCTCCCCCTCTTGTCATCAATCTGACTAAGCCTGCTAAGGCTAAAGTTCCTGTTGTAAATGATGGTGTAAAAATCAATAAAGTATCTCCTTTGCAGTATACTGATGTCTTTTATTATACTCAATGTTATTTGGATATGCTAGATAGCTTTAAACCACTTACGATTGGAGTCGTATCATCTCTAAGAAATGTGATATCCTTGGATTCAATACAAGAGTCGTGCTTCTTAGTACCGTCTCGAAAGAAAGATGAAAAAGCCTATATTCTTCAACAAAAGAGAGGAACCAAAAATCATGCTCTATAACGATAATAGAGATGATACAGGAAGGCTACAATTATGCCGCTATAGTCCTCAATCTAAAGCAATCATCCGTAAAATGGGCTATGATTTCAGAACAGGTCTCAACAACGGTAAAGGGAGGCGAACTCCTCTTCGTATTGTTGTTCCAAAAGGAAAATCACAACAATACCACAGTAAAACGAAACAGGGACTAGGTTATGCTTCACCACTTCCAACTCCAGATCCTTCTGAATCTGATGAAAAAGAATGATCTAACTCTTCTGATTCTATCTCATGGGATTCTGATACCAGCATTGGTCATGTTCATAGGGTGATAGTATCTTCTAACATGGTGTCTACCGAATTTTCGGAAGATGACGAAAATGACATTGAGGAAGCTCTTGAAATGGACCCTTAGGCACAAAGGATGGATAATCAGTGGGAACTTCGTTTTGAACAACGAGAGCCACCTACTGAGGATCAACTAGTCCAAATCGATATTGGAGAGAAGGGTGTATCACGACCAATCTTCATTAGCAAAAATCTCCCAGAGGATGATAAACAAGAATTAATTCACCTTATCCGTGAATATATTGATGTCTTTGCCTGGAGTTATGAAGATATGCCGAGATTAGATCCTCAAATTGCAACTCACAAGCTTAATATTTTGCCGAATGCCAAGCCGGTCAAACAACAACAATGGCGATTCAAGCCTGAAATGATGGATGCAATTGATAATGAAGTCAAAAAGCTTATAGCTTGCGGTTTTATCGGAAAAGAACAGCATCATGACTGGGTAGCCAACGTCGTCCCAGTCTTGAAGAAAACCGGAAAGGTTCGAGTTTGCATAGACTTTCGGGATCTCAATGATGCTTGCCCTAAAGACGAATTCCCTCTCCCAATTACTGATGTCATGATCGACAACACATGTGGAATCGAACGAATTTCTTTCATGGATGGGTTTTCTGGATATAATCAAATTCGGATGAATCCTGAAGATGAAAAACATACTTCATTTCGTACTCCTCGGGGAGTGTACTATTATACAGTCATGCCATTTCGTCTGAAGAACGCAGGTGCAACTTACCAGCGGGCTATGAGTACTATCTTTCGAGATCATCTGTGAAAGACTGTCGAATGCTATGTTGACGATATTGCTGTTAAAAGTCATCTCAAGGAAGATCACATTCAATATTTAAGAACCATCTTCAATCTAATATGCCAGCATCAACTCAAAATGAACCCCACCAAGTCTTTCTTGGGTGTCTTTAGTGGTAAATTTCTCGGCTTCGTCATTACCTCTAAGGGTATACACGTTGATCCCGAGAAGATCAAAGCCATTCAAGAGATGCGTCCTCCACGCAACCTAAAAGAGCTACGAGGATTTCAAGGTCGACTTGCGTACATCAGGCGGTTTATTTCGAATTTGTTTGGACGTTGCAGACCATTTACTCAGTTAATGAAGAAAGGTGTATCTTTCGTTTGGACGGAAGAATGTCAACGAGCATTTGATGACATAAAGCGGTATTTAATGAGTCCACCGGTTCTTGTACCACCGATCTCGGGAATACCCTTCTTAATGTATGTCCGGGCAATGGATCATTCATTGGGAGCTTTGCTAGCTCAGAAGAACAAGGAAGGTCATGAACAAGCCATCTACTATCTTAGTCGAACGATGATCGGAGCTGAACATCGTTATAGTCCGGTGGAGAAAGAATGTTTAGCCTTAATGTTTGCCGTTCAGAAGACAAGACATTACATCATAGGCCAAACTATTCATGTCATATCCCGAGTCAATCCTCTTCGAGTCTTAATGAAGAAGCCAAGTACACTCAATTCTAGGCTTGCCACATGGGCCATATTACTAGCACAATATAATATGATTTATATTCCTCAAAAGTCTGTGAAAAGCCAAGCACTTGCTGACTTTTTAACAGCTCATCCTGTCCCGAAAACATCTAAACTCTATGATGAGATTCCGGACGAAACATTGGAATCAAATATGATCTCAGAAGAATTTCCTACCTGGAGGTTGTTCTTTGATGGAGCTTCTAGAATTGGACCTGGAGGTACCCTTGTTGCTGGAGTGGGAATTGTTCTCATTTCACCCGATGGATTAGCTATTCAAAGGGCTTATTCTTTAGACGGATCATGCTCTAACAATGTGGCAGAATACAATGCCTTGCTCATTGGACTCCAATTGGCCAAACAATTGGATATTGAATATTTCGAAGTATATAGCAATTCTAAGCTGATTGTTAATCAGGTTAGAGGCATATATGAAGTCTGACATCAAGATTTGGTATCATACCATGAAGCAGCAACCAAGATAACTTCTTCATTCAAAGGGTTCTTCATTGAACATGTACGTCACACATGCAATACAGAAGCTGATGCTTTGGCTAACCTAGCTGCGGTATTGGCAGTTCCAGTCAAAAGACAACAAATGGTTGTTATCTCTAATAGAGAACTATTTTGTGTCGAAAACAACCACAATATTAAATTCAGCAATCTAACTGAAGTCAATATCACTTACGACGACTGGAGAGCACCTTTCATTGAGTTTGCAGTACATGACATCTTGCCAGAAGATCCTAAGGAAGCTACAAGTATCCATCGTCGATCGCTTCGATTTTACTATAATCATACTACTAAAACTCTCTATCGAAGAACGTTTGATGGGTTACTTTTGAGATGTCTCACTGGTGATGAAGCGAAGCAGATATTACGCGAAGCTCACGATAGTATTTGTGGAGCACATCAGCCTGGTCCTAAACTACTGGATCGTATTCGACGTATGGGCTACTACTGGCCCTCTATGGTATCAGATGCTATTGACTATGCAAGAAAATATCGTGCATGTCAAATTCATGCAGATTTCATTCACCAACCGTCGAAATTTCTTCATCCGACTGCTGCTTCATGGCCTTTTGAAGCTTGGGGCATGGATATAATTGGCCCTATCAATCCTCCTTCATCTAAAGGACATCGGTTCATCTTGGCTATAACCGATTATTTTTCCAAGTGGACAGAAGATATACCTTTGGCTGAAGTTAAAACGAGTAGTGTCATCAACTTCATCAAACATCATGTGATATACAGATTTGGTGTCCCTCGCCGAATCATCCATGATAATGGGGCACAATTCATCAGCCAGAAGTTTAATAGGTTCTGTGATGACAACATAATCAATAATGTTGCCTCTATGGCCTATAATCCTGCGGCTAACGGGTTGGCTGAAGCATTTAATAAGACCATTATCGAACTCCTTAAAAAGTTTGTCTTTATTAACAAACGTAATTAGAGTGATAAACTTGGAGAATGTCTATGGGCATATCGTACTACTGTCCGTAACCCCACAGGTTGCACACCCTTTTCCGTAGTATATGGATATGAAGCTGTCTTACTGTAATGCCCCAGAACCAGAATACTGGAGAGCGGGGGCATTCATAGCCAGCTACGTATAATAAAATGGATTCCACTTCACTATACGGTCACGGCTGTCTAGATATATGAGGGTTTAACTACAATCCATCAATCTCCTATGGTCAATAACAAGCCTAATTGTCTCAATCTCAAACAAGCAGGTAAAGTTACAAGATGTAAGATCATCAAATATACAATAGTAAGGCACCCCAAATATTACATATTCAGCTGATCATAAAGCTAGTCGTTACAAAATGTGCTGACTAGCAAGAGTTTAGTCATACATGATCAATCCTAGGATCTGTCAATCATGTTACAGCCCGTATGTCACTCCCCATTCCCGGAATACGTAATTTTTTGATTTTTCATGTATATGGTATCTGGCACCTGTATCTTGATTGTATGTATCATATATTTGTAACTGGCCATAGCATGGAACAGTATCTCGTCGCGGATTAGTGTGCCACCCCTTGTCCTTATTTGGTTGTAGGCGTGGTTCACTATTTCGATGATAAGATTTCTGAACCGTGTTGTGGTTAGGATTTTATTTAATTAATTTAATTAGTTGTATCATGTAGCATTTAACATGTCATTAGCCACATGGTTAGAGCATGTTTAGGGCTTAGGGTTTTCTTAAGCCAACCCCTATATATATTCTCTTCCTCACTCTCTCTCTCCTCATTCACTCTTTTCATTTCTTTTCCTCCCAACCAATAGGCAAGTACATCTTGCACCAAATGAAGAGATTCTTGCATTTTTCATTTCTTGATTTTTCTTAGATATTATTTGTCTATATTGTTCTTCTCTTCATTCTCTACAAGTTTAGTTCTTGGAGTTTTTAATTTTAATGGCTAGTTTGGTGTAGATCTAAGTTTCTATAACTAGGGTTTTATGGATTTCGATAGTTTTAATCTATCAAACTTGGTTGTTTTCGAAAACTAATGGTCCTATGTTGTAGAAAATTCAATTCTACCCAATTTTGACCTTTAAAAAGTTAGATTTCGACTTGTTTTGAGGAAGTTATGGCCAAAACAATATTTGGATATTTTCTATGTCATCTGCCTTGGTTTTGGCAGGGACGATGAATAGTGCCGCAGCCGCATGAGATGAATAGTGCCGCAGGAATGAATAGTACCACAGCCACATAAGATGAATAGTACCGCATGAATGAATAGTGCCGCAGGAATAAATAGTGCCGCAGCCGCATGGGATGAATAGTACCACAGGAATGAATAGTGTCGCAGCCGCATGAGATGAATAGTGCCGCAGGAATGAATAGTGCCACAGCCGCATAAGATGAATAGTACCGTAGGATGAATAGTGCCGCATGGCTTGAATAGTGCCGCATAGTGCCTATTTTGGCTGTTTTTGGCTGTTTTATGCCCTATTTGACTGATTTGTGGCCAGAATTTCTCCTAACTCCCAACATGAAAGTTGTAGATCTTTGTATTGGCTTCAAGGATCTTCATGTCTCATTTTACCTATAATTCGTATGTGACTTTTATGTCACGAGGGGTCCGTATGACTTCCTGACTTGACCATGTTCCTGACCTGATTACCTGTATACGTGCTGGTACCTATTCTAAGTGTGTATTGAGATGCAATATTATTATGCACTGATGTGCTATTTAATGAGTGCACTGAGGTGTGACTCTACATGCTAAGTGATCATTCGTGTTATATGTCAATACATGTGTACCTTCCAGCACAGTCATAGTAATTGGTCAGTAATAGTGTCGTGGTATGTTGATTGTTGTTTGAAGCATTACACTAAGCATGGATCTAGATGGAGCCAATGTGGATTCATACTTAGGGTACATGTACTATGGTACGGCATATAGGAGGATGACCATGTGACCACGACATGTAATTCCAATATCGAGATAGGGTTAATCTAAGAAACTTAAATTGGTAGAAGCATTAGGAGGGAACAGAATCTCGAGATCGTACGTCACCAGCCGCCCTGGGTCCCGTCCTGGCGCGTCGGGTTGGCTGCCTCGGATACTGTATAGTCATCCACACTAGTGGAGTGCAGTATCTGATTTATGACTGCCGAGACAGCTCTTCCTATAGGAGAGCTGGAACTGTTACTGCTTATTCTAGCGTGGTAGCCTTTCGAGGGACCGGTGCAATTCGTGCTTGCTTGTATATAATGGTTTGGCTAGCCCTGCTGGAATGCGATACGATCTGAGGATTCCTATATATATATTGCATTACTGGGATAATCCAGACAAATCATAGAAAGCCGTAGGATTGATTGGCCGCTTGTAAGCTGACTTGTTTTGTGATATGTTTTATTCTGTTAGCAACTAAGGAACATGGACTATCGTGGTGCATGGTCCAACCCATGTCCTTGTTTGGTTGTTGGGTTGGGCTATTGTGCTGCGATAGGCTATGGACCGAAGTCGCGAATCAGAAGCCCTTCACCTGCCCATGGTTATAGGATATATCTTATCTCGGCACGATATTGGCACCGTTTGTCCTTGTTTGGTTGTAAGGGTGTCGTATTATCTCGATGATATGGTATAAGCCTATAACTCGTGAATCAGGTCTTATTTAACTCATTGGATTTATCTCACTCTTTTGTGCTCCCTTGTGGTACTTGCTATTCGGGGCCTGACCCCGCTGGTTTTGTTTGGCCAGATCTCGTAGCAGCTCCAGAGGATCCAGCCTTCCACCCGAACAATGGTGCACACCAGGAGTATGGGCGCCAGGGACCATGAGTGGGTTTCTTCTTCTCCGCTCTGATATCTTCTATTTTGTACTGGCGTTTAGCCACCGGCACATGTTTAGCCGACAGTTCTGGACACTAGTTTCCTTTGCATAATTGTAATTAAATCAGACTACAGATGACTATAGTTATGTACTATTGACTCTCGGAACTAGCTCATCATTTTGTATAGCTAGACTCATGAATCATTTTGATGAAGCGTCGGGGACGCCTTACTGCTTTGTCTTATATGATCATTATTTACTGCTTCTTGTTTTGATTGATTGAGACATAGATGCTCTGTGGGACCATAGAAGACCTGATTGTAGCATGCACCCCCTTATCTCTTGACAGCCACGATCGCCGTATGACGTTTATATACCTCATACGGTGTAGCTGGCCTAGTCCGTCTCAGTATTCCGGTACTGGGGCGTGACACCGTAGGCAGACAGTAATAAGTTATGCAATACGAGCTAACAGGTGCTCGCCGGCTAAACGCCTCAAAATAAAATTTTTACAATAGAGTGGGAGAGCAAAAATAAACCCACTCGTTACCCTGGTTACGCCTGGTGGTCACCATCAGGCTGGAAGGTCGGTAGATCCTCTGAAGCTGCTCCGAAATCTGACCACACAAAACCAGCTGGGTCAGATCCCAGAAGAGCAAGTGCCACAAAGGAGGCTTCACTTAAGAACTAAAACCAGCACATCAGAAATAAATATTAAAAGTGGTTATGAAAGAGCTTGATAATAAAAGAATAACAACAGTTATAATAGAGTACGAGGGAACCATTCAAGTAGCCGGGTCACAACCCTTAAACCAAACAAGGACCGGAGTTGTAACCCTTCACATGAATAGAACTCCGTCTCCAATTCCTGTTGGTAAGGTAAAACATTACAAGCATGACGTGGGGTGCAATAAGACAATAAACGAAGAGAGGACTTAGAACTGCTCCGGGAGCCAGGTTACAACCCTTAAACCAAACAAGGACCGGGGTTGTAACCCTTCGCCTGAACAGAACTTAGCCCCTGATCTTTATTGTTAAAAGTGACAATCATGCGATCAAGTCGGCAATAATCGAGCACTGAAACTACACCACACAATCGCTCCCGGCCAATCAGTGACTACGGCTTTCTACATTAGCTAACTAGGGTTATCACAAGCCTTAGTTACTAGCAATATGTAGTAAGATGTTCCTCCAGCCACAAGCCCTGCAGCTAATCCAGGTTATCCAGGCGACTTGGATTCATTAATTAGTGCCTCGTTCCTTTTTATATATCAGTGAATCTAGACTTGTGCCCTACTCGTCGGCAGGCTGCAAGTCCCACAATGGTGGCCGGGATAACGGGATTGCCTGTAGCTGGGGAAATCTCTCATGACTACTGAATTATTCTAGTTATTAGCCTTAACCATTTTACAGTAGGTACTCCTGACCATGGTACTCAGGGATCCCTGTCCTAGACATGATGCAAATATTACCGGTTCAATTGTACAAACACAATCATCCACGGTGTCCAGGCCATTCAATCTTGTCATGTCATGTTCATTGTCAGGAGTGCGCCACGTCGGGCTACTATCATGTCATGTCATTTATCAAAAGTGCACCACAACGGGTCACCATCGTGTCAGGAAATACACTTAAAATTAATATGGCACAAGCAAATATTTAGGAATTAAATATTGATTGTACATGCGGCTACAATTAATGCTAAGGCCATGCGGCCACAAATATTAAATAGTGGCCATGCGGTCACAAATGAACAGTGGCCATGCGGCCAGCTTAAATATTTAATGCTAATGCAAATGCATGCAAATATTAAATGCTAATTAATTAATAGTAGCCTACGTGGCCAAAACAGGTTGCATGCAACACGCATGCAATTGTTAATGGCCATATGCGGCTTAGCAATTTGTTTGAATGACCAAAGCAATTATTAATAGAGAAATGTTCCATGCGGCCAAATACTGTTTTCATGCAAGCACTTGCGGTTGCAAACACTTAATGTTGATGCATGCCAAATAAGCTAATGCATTAAAATAAATATGGGCCATGCGTGTACGTATGCTAGCAAATGCTTGCTTATGCGGCTCAAGCACTATTTTCATGCGGCCAAGGCTGAGCTGATCCATACGGCCAATGATATTCTATGGCTTATGCGGCCAAGTACTGTTCCCATGCAGCCAGCTGCTTTATTGCATATGCGGCCAACTGCTTTATTGCAAGCAAAAATATACAAGTTTGATAGATCAAAACTCCTGAAAACCGAAAATACCACAAAGCTAGATTTACAAAAATTTAACCATGGGAATGAAAAATGCTAAGTACTAAAGTGGGTTAGAAACACATGAGGAAGACAGTGGAATAATAAAAATGGGATTCCTCTATGAAGCAATGTGCACTTGCCTAAACCTTCCACTCTCAGGTTGGTGGAGAAGTAATGGTGGGGAAGAAGAAGAGTTAATGAGGAGAGAGAAGTGTTTGGTGGGATATTTAATGAAGAGGGTGGTGGTAGGTGGGAGTGGTTTGGTTCACATAAAATCAAGCAAAACCGAACCATGCAAAACCAAGCCGAACCAAGTCAAGTCGGGCCGAACCAAACAAGGAGACATGCAATACGGGTCTAAATACGTACACGTATACCAAAATACGTAATACGAACAATGGTCATCACACTTACCTATGGAAATTCAAATTCCATCATTGAGAATTGCCATTGCTAATGAGCTTACTACAGAAATAATGATCGTCTTCGGCTTCAAGAATTGGAGGCGCTCGACGAGAAAAGGCTATTAGCTCAACAACACATCGAACTTTATCAAGCCCAGATTTCAAAAGCCTTCAAAGTCAGAGTGTGAACGTTTCAGGAAGGCGAGTTAGTTCTTACAGTCAGACGTCCTATGACTATGATACATATGAGCAAAGGCAAGTTCGAGAAAAATGGGAAGGGCCGTATATGGTAAATAAGGTATTTTCAAATGGAGCCTATCGACTAACAGATATGGACGACAGAGTCGCTATGATGCCTATCAATGGCAAATTTCTCAAGAAATATTATGTATAAAGGCAAAATATACTTTATTTTCAGAGACATGATGTAAATAAAAGTTCACTTTTTATTCAAAAGCAGAATGGAGTTACATAATATTAAGGACGGAGAGGAGGCCCCGATCCTTCATGATTAAATATATAGTTTGCCAACAGTTCAAACATCTCATTGTCTGAACTCACAAGAAATTTGCAGGCAGCCATCCTCAATGCCTCTTCTTCGGCAGTCTTTCCAGGCTCCACTAGCTTGGAAATCAAGTCCTCTCCTGGTGCAGGAGCAGTTGAGCCTTCACCCATTTCTTTCTGAGGAGGCACTGGAGGCTCAACAGGGGGCGTCTCGGTCTCTCCTTCAACCTTCGGAGTGAGCAAATCTTTGGAAGACATTTTGTATAGAAAGGAAAGAGATTGAAGATATCCACGAAAGTTTTGTTCTATTTATAGACAAAACAACTAAATATTCGATCTCGAAAACTGATACGACTTTTTGAAAGAAGCCCAACTGTTCGTTCATTTATAGCTGTTCGTTCATTTATAACTGTTCGTTCATTTATAGCTGTTCGTTTATTTATAACTGTTCGTTCATTATCCGATGTGACAGTTCATTCATTTCAATGTCTTTATCTCGAAAATTGAAGTGACTGTTCACTTTTTCTAATGAGAGTTCGCATTCTCTATACTTTTGAATTCTATATTACATCAACAATTTGTCACATCCATATTTTTCCTTGATTCTATGTTTCTTATCACCACATCAAAATCAGATCATAAAGAGGAGAAAATCATTCTTTATTCCTTCTTTAAAAACATAGATACATCTTAATGGAAATCTATTACATCTCGGATTTTTATTCTAAATATAACATGAAGGTCTGTTACATCTTTGGATCTTCTTATTTTGTTGGTGCCAGTTCATTGTCGTCTCGATCTGAAGCAATGAGCCAGACAATGAAATCAACTCTGGTTTTCTCTCTCAGAAATACGGGAGGAGAATCACAGAGTACAGCAGCCCAAAGACGACCTGCTGTCAATACAACCGGTGGAGAGAAGACAGCCCACCAGGGGAAATAGAAATGAGATCACCCTTGTGATACGATTCCTAATTCTGTCTCTCCACCATCCAACTCTCATGTATAAAGGCTCTTCCTACCATCTGAGGAAGACCCTTCTGGAATAAAGAGAGTCCTGAGCTGTCTGATCTGAGTATCAGAATCATATGAGCTGTCTGATGTAGATGTCAAAAAAATGCTCTCCATAGCATCCAGGTCACCAATGCCAGTTTTGAAGAAGCTTGCCAACCAAACTTCTGCAAATAAGAACAACGAAAAGAAAAGTCAATAAAATCAAAACTACGCGCACATCAACAGTACGCTGATCAATAGGCGCCTATCAGCAATGTGCGCCTACTCTCAGAAGCACATGCGCACATCAACAGTGCGCTGATCAACAGGCGCACATCAACAGTACGCTGATCAATAGGCGCCTATCAGCAATGTGCGCCTACTCTCAGAAGCACAGGCGCACATCAACAGTGCGCTGATCAACAGATGCAGCGTGCTGATCAACAGGTGCCTATCAGCAATGTGCGTCTATTCTCAGAAGCACAGGCGCATCTCAATGATGTGCACTGATTAACAGGTGCATATCAAAATAGCGAACCGAACAATAGGCGCATCTTAAACAACGTGCATTGATCAAATAGGCACATATCAGCAGTACGTGCCTATCAACGGTGTCTACGACATACAGATCAGTACCTATCTTCAAAAATGGCACAAAAGAAAAATGCTCATACTATTGGTTCTTTGTTGATACTTACCAATTTCTGAAGGCATAGTATGCAAACGAATAACATCATGATGAAGTGGCGCAAGTGAACTTATAAATAGTAAGACCTTGTGTGAAGCCATTTGTTTTGAGAATGTATGAATGGCTCTTTCGTTTCTAGATGTCCTTTTAAAGGTGTTAAAGATGAAACATGTGCGTCATTCTAGGAGCCTATTTTTGGAAAAGAATTAAACAATAGGTGATGGAAGCCTTGTGATGACTGCCATGTGTCCCTCAACGAAACAGTAAGCATTTGAATTAGCTAAAGGAACGCATCTACGTGCGCTATTTGAAATCACAGCCACACAATATGTCAGAAATTTTAGATTTCATTTGCATAAAAGATGGATGGACCCCTACAGACAAGGACACAAGAAAAGAGAATAAAAAAGTTGTTATGCAAAAACATTATTCCTTTTTCTTGTCTTCATTGGTCTGACGAAAAGCGGCGTCCAATTCTTGCATGTTGCGGATTCCCGAGCGACGCATCAGATTAAGGAATTCCTGCGAATCGCCGCGCTCTTCAGAGGATGGCCCACCACTCGAGCCATTAAAGACTGTTGGGTTTAACCCGAAGCAGTCTAGAAAGTTCGTCGCCCTCAGTGCCGGATCAGCCTCCAACAAATAAGTCGAAGGCATGACGTCGGGTTTCGCTTCAGAAGACTTGATGTTAGTGACAACATTGGCCTCCATCTCCTTCTTAGATGCCATCGGAATTACAGAAGTGAAGAATAAACTATAAAAATCAGCCCCTACATATATATCACTAAATTGACTCTTCATATTCCTCATGGGAAACTGAAAAATCATCAATGAAACTCGGGAAGACGAAGAGGAGATTGAGTGTTTTCGAGAAAGAAATTTAATTATGATGACCGAGCATTGACTGGCGCAACTTAACTCCGTCAAAACTTTTATATGTTCAAAGTATTTTAAAACTTTCAAATGTTTTTTTTAAAGTTTTGAAAACTTTGAAGGGGGTCTTGTAGGGCCTAAAAAATCAAGTTGCGTCATGAACCTATTAACCAATGATCAAGTTGCGCCCCAAAAATCAGGTTGCGCCACTGATATGAAGCTCAGAGAACAAACTGCGCCACTGAACATGTTGTGCCATACATCAGACTGCGCCCAGTCTTATTGTGCCAAAATCTATGTAGCGTCTGACATTTAATAGTCATCATTACCTGACAGCACTGATAACTGACACCACAGTAAACGAGAAAAATCTCTTCGAATCTTGCGAATTGTGCCGCTCGAGGAGAGTTGGTTGACAGCTGTTCTGTACGCTTTATAAGTTGCGCCTAGGCCCAATCTAGACAAAATCCTTAGTTGCGCCTAGGCGCAATCTGAATGACTTTTGCTCAAAAGCTGCCACGTGTCAAGGCACAGCTCAATCAGGCACAGTTTACTCATTGACTGAAGTTTACGCAACCTGATAAAGTTGAGACAATTTTCATTTCTAAAGTAGGATGACGGGGTGCACATGCCACTAATCTCTCGAGACGTGTCTACTATCCTGTACACGACCACGCGCATCTCAATCACATGATGCCATGCGTCTAAATACAGTTAGTACACGACTTATAACTGAATGAAAGTTGGCGCAACAGGAGGTTGGCACAACCCAATGTGGCACAATCTAGCCTCGCGTGCATCAGAATAACTGCTAAAACAGTTATTTCCTGAACTCTATAAATAGAGTTTCCAATCATTGTTAAAGCATCAGATACAGGCAGAGAGAGATCAAGAACTCTTACAAAATTGCTGTGACATTCTCCAGAGGCTATAGTCTTCAAGTTCACATAGTCCAAGGGATAAAGTGATCGTCTTCTGATCAGATTCCTACATTTGTACTTTCCCATAATTCAAATTATACTCTTGTACTCTTTTCTCAGTTTGTTATAAAACTTTTTGTTTTTGCAAACAATTATGAATATAAATATTTATTAAAAAAAATGAAGAAGTGGAAGAGTTGTTTTGGAAGTTGGAAAAAATATTTTTTATTGTCTTCTCAATACTTTTGCATTGGAGAACACTTTTTTATCTCATTGTCTTGTGTGAATATCATCTTACCACATAGGAAAGACATTGTCTTGTGCCTCATGCCACATAGGAATCACAACACAAAATAAGACAATAGGGTTGGAGATGCTCTTAGTAATGTTCTAATGTTTTGTAGCTAGTATCTGACTTGCATGATAATTTATTAATGAACGAGTTGGATTTCTAGAATACTTGTTCCGATGGAAGTTTTGTGTTCGGGTGCAGTTCGTAGAAAAAACCTCCTAGACGTTGTTCGCCGGCCCTGAAAAAAGGATACCTCAAAAAAAGGACCACATCTAACTTGTGCGATCTTATTGTCCAGCAGGAATATTACTGTTGGGTTGTATCTCGTTTCCGGTTGAGCGCTCAAATGGAGGGTGACAATGGAGTTGGCAATTTAGTCCCACATCGGTTATGAGGTGGGATCATGTGGTGTAGATAATTGGAATTGGTTCAGGTCTTACATGATAATTCTCTTTTAAGGCATTGTTTGCAAAAATAAAAAGAAAATTCTCTTTCTACAAACTGAGAAAAAGTACAAAGAGTACAATTGATTTATGGGGAAGTACAACTATAGAAATCTGATCAGAAGACGATCATTTTATCCCTTGGACGATGTGATATCGAAGACACGAGCCTCTGGAGGATGCAACAGCACTTTGGCAGGAGATGATGATCATTCCTGATGCCTTGGGACTGATTTGAAACTCCATTTATAGAGTTCGTGAAATAACTGTTTAGCAGTTATTCTGGGTTACGCGCACTTCAGGTTGCGCGCCTCCTGTTCACTTGCGCGAGCGGTTGCACTAACTGCTGTAGATATGTGGCATCGTTTGATTGAGATGTGCGTGGTCGTGGGCATTGTAGTGGACACATTCTACGAAGTTAGTGGCATGCGTGCCACGTCACCCTGCTCTGGATACTATTCGATCACTTTGCGTAAGCTTTATTAGGTTGCGCGGGGACGCAACCTAGCAATTTGCGCCTGGGTTCAACTTCGCGCACCCTGATACATTACACGAACTATTAGCTGTCATCTTTAACTTGCGTCTAAGTACATCTTCGCGCACCCCGACACGTTGTGCAAACTGCTAGCTGTCATTAAATCTGACCAAATCTTCTCGAGCTCCGTGCGGCGCGGGATTCGAACGAATTCTACTTGATATGCGTGTTGTCATTTGTCAGGCAATGATGATGCCATTACAGCTTCTGGAGGAAGTGTGCCATGTGGCGCTCGCACAACCTGTCTCTTGCGTAACCTGATATTGGCGCAACCTGATGTTGCACAACTTGATGTTGGCGCAACATGATGATTTGACTTCAGGAGCGGCGCAACTTGATTTTTAGCCTCTACAAAACCCCCTTCAAAGTTTTCGAAACTTGAAAATACTTCAAAGTTTTGAAATGCTTTAAATCATGCTAGTTTTGTCTGGGTTGCGCCAGTCAACTCGAGCCCGATTCTTCAGCATAGATTGCGTAACTGTTTGGGCTATAAATAGTCGTACCCTTTGGGCCTTTCATTCTTTACACACAAAGTGATTTCTCAAAACCTTACCTCCTTCTCTTCTTTTCGAGCTTCTTCGACCACCGACGTGATTCCTCGAAACTCTGTCTCTTCTTTCTCTAGACTCAGAAGCTTCTTCGACAAACCCTAATGGCGCCCAGGAGATTCGATGTTAAGAAAGGAAAGGGCTGTGCTGAGCCTTCATCTTGCCCTTCATCATGTAGAGAGCAACGATGTGCATGTCAGTACGTTCTGCCTTCGTCACGACGAGAGACTGTCAAACCGGCCATGGAAGGTGAGCGTTTTGATCATTGATCCAAGCATCGATCTTATCAACCAAATCCTTTTTAGGGTTTTTGGTTTGATCTGTTCATCATGCGCCTTCTTTTTTTAGAGTTTGGTTCACCTTCTGACTCGCGCCATCCTTTTTAGGGTTTGGTTGCTGTTACTCATATAGTATTCAAACTGTGATATGTGATGTGGCGCACCAGAGATGTTGCGCTATATAGATGCGATGCAACATAGATGCTGTGCTATACAAAATATGGCGCACCACAGATGCTGTGCCATATAAAATGTGGCACAACACAGATACTGCGCCATATAAAATGTGGCGCAACACAGATGCTGCGCCATACAAAATATGGCACAACACAGATGCTGCGCTATACAAAATGTGGCACAACACAGATACTACGCCATATAAAATATGGCACAACACAGATACTGTGCCATATAAAATGTGGCACAACACAGATGCTGTGCCATACAAGATATGGTACAACACAGATGCTGTACTATACAAAATATGGTGCAACACAGATATTGCGCCATATAAAATGTGGCACAACACGGATGTTGTGCAACATAAAAGTCTCGGCGCAACCTGTAATTTTTGTACAGATTTGATCATTGCATTCTGTAAACTCACTAACTTTTTCTCGTTCACTTCTTGCAGGGAATCGGTTGGCAAGATTCTTCAGAACTGGTATCGGTGATCTTGGATGCTATGGAGCTGAACCACCTTGACACACACATCAGAGAGCTCAGAACTCTTCATGTTTAAAAGAGCTTCCTCGAGATGGTAGGAAGGGCCTTTATTCATGAGAGTTGGATGGTGGAGACACAGAATTAGAAATCATATCACAAAGGTGATCTAATTCCTACTTCTCACGAAGGGTCGTCTTTACTCCACCAGTTGTATTGACAGCAGCTTGTCTTTGAGCTGCTGTACTCTGTCGTTCTCCTCTCGTCTTTCTGAGAGAGATGACCAGAGTTGATTCCGTTGCCTTGCTTGCTGCTTCAGGTTGAGTCGACAAGGAACTGGCACCAACAAGAAGATCCAAAGATGTAATAGACTTACATTTGTTATATTTAGAATAAAAATCTGAGATGTAATAGATTTCCATTAAGATGTATCTATATTTTTAAAGAAGGAATAAAGAATAATTTTTCTCTCCTTTATGACTTGATTTGATGTAATGATATAGAAAATAGAATCCAGAGGTAATGTGGACGTGAATTCATTTTTCTATTGATGATCTTCAAGCCAGCTGGGACTCAAAGACAGGGTATCATGTCTAAAAAGAGGATATCTGTGATAATACGGATTCATCATAAAGATAAGATATCTTTTAAAACAGCTGGGTTTCAAAAGACAGAATTGATAATTTGGATGGACTCCACGGGGGATTTTGAGTATTTATTATATGTGGCTTTATTTACGAGAAAGTAAATAAACGATAATAAATGTAGGTATAAAAAGATTGATGAGTGAATAAGCATGCCTTTTCAAAGAAAGGTCGTTTCGGTTCCCGTGACTGTAGCTCCCCTTTCTGGGAATTTTGAAATATTTTTATTTATTATTTAATTGATAGAAATGGTGATTTTCAGAATGTTATAAATAATTAATTAGTTAATTATTACGATAGAGAGCTTTAATCATGATTAAATTTGGAGTACAAGGTGACTATAAATTATGGCACGGATAGTGCAGTGGCGTGCCTTAACTAGTGTATTAGCCATGCCAGGGAAGGCCGAGCCATAATGATGTCCTAACTAGGAAAACCAGGCTAAGTTGTAACATGACCCTATAAATAATCTAATTATTTAATTATTATTGATTATTGACTTGTAGGAGACCCGGTTGTACCAATTTAGTTCGGACTGGACCCGAACCAAATCCAAGCTCGTGTAGTCGAGTAGTGAGTCCAGAGACGTTCATACAGATGTATATATTGACTATTATTATATTGGTATTTATGTTTTGGTCTAAAAAGTATATTATTATTATATTGTTTAAATATATTAAATATGTTATTTCTATTTAAATGATATTTTACTTAGAAAATAGGATGACGACTTCCCTAGAATAACATTTTAGTTTTGGGAATTTTATGTTATGAATACTTATGTGTATAAGTGGTACGTACGTATTAGGCTTTGTATAAATATTTGTAAATCAATAGAGTTTATCTCTATGAATGTTAGTAAATATATTAACATATATTATAACTATTGATATACATAAGTAGATATAAATTGTAGGCATATATATATTTAATTATATAGGCACATAAATATATTTAGAATTTATTAATGTATATACATATATACATGTTATATATATATATATATATATATATATATATATATATATATATATATATATATATATATATATAATATATATATATATATATATATATATATATATATATATATATATACATGTATAATAGTAATAAAGCAAAAGGAAAAAAAAGTAGCAAGCATTGTCACGACCCGCACCCTAATTAGGGGCACGAGCACGTGGCTACGTCTAGCCTACGCCACAGAATCGGCGGTAGAACGCTGTATATGACGTCTGTAAATACTATGACTAAACAGTATAAAGGTACCTGTCATCTCCGCACGAAGGAATATAATATGACATAACTCAATTACAAGATAAAACTAAGGTAGATAGCACGGAAAAGAAATATGATAGATGAAAATAGGAAATAAGTTCAAGATCCAATACAAGCCCAGAGATATACACAACATCACAGAGTCAAAAATATAATATAGAATACTACAGTCTGAAAGTACTAGCTGGATCACATTCCAGGCAAACCTAACTAAGCTATACTACTCTGGATGTGCAAAGTCTAGTGGCTCTACTATCAGGCCACAGTCCTGGACTACTCCATCTATCTCGACCCCATAATAAGTCGAACAGTCTGCCTCAGAGTCATCTGTAATATATTAATGGTATCCTGTCAAGAAAATGAGCAAGTACAAACACTAACAGCAGTTCCATATGAATTGACAAATTCTATAAGAGACCGTATAATAAAATACAAGACAAAGATATAGGATGACTTGGGAACCATTCGGAAACCGAGTTACAACCCTTAAACCAAACAAGGACCGGGGTTGTAACCCTTCTCCCGAACAGAACTTAGCCTCCAATCAAGGTATAGCATAAGAGCATGTAGAACATATGAGTAAATGAATATCATAGCATGGTGAGAAAAGTACTGAATGTAGAACTGAGCAGGATATAAGATAAGATAAAATAAATATAAAATATGCCTTGAATTATTAGAGCGTTATGTGATCGGCTTTGGAAAAATTACAGGACAGGCTATCCACTTGGCCCGACAATCACAAGAAAATCTCTGGAAAGGGTCATACCGGCCAACCTGGATAACAAGCACAAGGAATAGGATCTCGCTACACCCTACGTGCGGTGAGAGTGGCGCAAGCACAAGAATATAGTGACATGGTGGCTTTGATCATATAGCCCCTAATAATTCCCCATCCCCGAGTAGTATAATGGATCTAGACATGACACGTCATGATACGTGATTCCATAAGAGGGTAGCAAGTCCCCTTAGAAATCAATGTCTATACAAGTATAGGGAACAAGACAAAAAATGTACCAATATACCAATAAAATCTAGGAACAATATCTCATGTCATGATCCAACATATACTAGTCCGTAAACTATCGTGACTGGAAATCGAGTAAGATACTACAACTGAATCGAATATAGCAGATATCAAGACAATGAAAACTATCAGTGAATGTACTCGCCTGTGGTCCTGAGCTGATAAGGTAAACAGATGCTCAGAGTAATCGTAGACCTAAAGATGAGATACTATAAGTCAAACATGGTTTTATAATGAAAGGAAAGCTAATTTAAGTCATGATATACAAGTCTAAGTCAAACTAGGTCAAACTGGGTCATACTAGGTCATACTAGATCATACTAGGTCATACTAGGTCACTGGAAGTCAATCCAAGTCAAACTAGGTCAATCCGGGTCAAAGGTTGATTTTCAATTGACTTTTGGTCAATTGGTCAACCCTGGTCAACTCTGGTCAACTCTAGGTCAACCCTAGGTCAAACTAGGCTAACGTTGACCAACTGTTGACTTTTAGTCAACTGGTCAACTTTGGTTTGGTTTCGGTCAATTCTAGTCACTTTTAGGCTAAGTTTGACTTTCGGTTGACTTTTGTTGACTTTTGGTCAAAACGATCAACCGAGGTCAAAACTAGTCTAGGAGCACTATTTTTGACCATTACCAACCAAGGGAACCAAATTTCACTTATATCTTAAACCCTAAATCACATACCTTAGCTATAGGCAATTACCTTAACTTAGAAATAGGGTAAATCCTATTTACCCTAAGATACCATATTGGTATTACGAGATACCTCAACTCTAACTCTAGACTAAATCTAATATTAATTCTAACTAGCCTACAACACCATACTAATATTTACCCTTCTAACATATCACTAACATATGCCATATCTTACCTTACCCTTGCTAACATATTACCTTTATACCAAAATACTAACATAGGACTTAACATCACTAACAAGGGGTTAAGGGGCTGAATTTGTATGGATTAATGAATGTGGAAGGAAGTGCTAAATGCATATGTAGGTGATATGGATATTGGTAAATGGATATATGAATTATGGTTTGAATGGATGGGTGGATGAATGGAAGATTGAATGCATGAATGAATATGTATGTGAATGTTTGGGTGTAAGAATGGATGTATAGATGAATGAGTTAATGTTGGATGAATGAATAGATGATAGGATGACTGAATTTGATGAAGGGATGAATAGATTAATAAAGTGATGAATGAATGTTTGAATGGTGAATGAATGTTGAATGAATAGTGATATGTGAATGTGTATTTGTGGATGGAATATGTGAATGGATGTTGAATGAATGGAATATGGATGACTGAATGATGGGATTAATAGGGTGGTTGAAATGGATGGAAGAGTGGATAGATAGATGAATGAATGAATGGAAAAAATGTGAATGAATGAATGGATGTTTAAGTGGCTGCTATGGGGCTGTTCCTATGGCTACTGCTGGCTGCTCACTGCCCTGAGCAGTGCTGCCCTGCTCACTGCTGCTAAGGGGCTGATCCCCCCTCACACTGCTATAAAGTAGCAGTTCCTACTGCTACTGCTGCTGTTAACTGCTGTTGCTAAGGGGGCAGCAGCTCCCTCTACTCTCTCAAGCAGTTGCTACTGCTGCTGTAGTGACCCGCTCCGCCCTAGCGGAACGCCGATTCCAAATGGCATGTGCAACGACTCAAAACGAGCCGTCGACCCGAAGAGTTGCTTCGACCCGATGAAGTATCGATGTGAATCGATGCAAAACTTGTATTGGCCCGACAAGATGGATCCAGGCTTAGACCTTCAAAGGCGCGCTCGGAGTATCGCTCGGCCGATGCGAACATCGCTAAGGTGGGTGGCTCCGATGAACCCGTCTGTGCTTAGCCTAGACACATAACAATGCGGACACTATCACGAGAATCGCTAGGCGATAACACCCTGCATGCTAATAAATGATTCAACGCACCTAGCTAAGGGAATAATCCCATCTTGCATGCTTGCTTAGAACATGGAAAAGAACTCGGTAATTATAGAAATGCTCGCACCGCGCTCTACGCTCGTGCTAAGGCACGAGCTCACGTTCATGTCCCTTATACGTTCAAACAATGAAACAATGAATGGTTTACAACAATGAAACGGGAATGCTATCAACATAGTCGCTCCGAGTAGAGTTTAGCAACATTGGAAGGCTATGGGACCGATGGGTCGCCAAGGCGACTCCCATACTGGGAGTTGCATAATACGTGAATGAATGAATCAACGAATGAATGAATAAATACATGAATGACTCTATGAACGAACGAACAAGTTAAAGAATGAAATGAAAGAAAGAATACATGAAAGATAAGACATGGAAGACGCTAGCGACAGGTGTGACGGGCACGTGCAACGGGGCTCGCTACCCGCGCTGTACGGACGCCAACCTGGTCGTTAACGCATTATGGCTAAGGGTTAGCCTACGGCTCGGAGATAGCCGCTAAGTAAAAGACAAGATAATACGAAATGGTCGTGGACAAACGGCACGGGCGATGGGGGGGTAAACCGTGGCCGTCGTGTGGAAGGATTCTGCGGCACGGGCGTTGGGGGGGTAAACCGTGGCCGGCCTAGGCAGAATCAACGGCGCTTACGGGCTGCTTGGGTGCGGGCTTGGGCACCAAGAGACGTAAGTAGGAGGGTATATTCAAGAGACTTAACGGGGTGTACCAGCCATCACCCTACGCTAAGTTGAGAATTGCCACAGGGGAATGTCCTAAATGGCTTGTGAAGCCAGCGACCCGTGCATGTAGATTAAGTGGACTATGCTGGTGGCAATCCACGTGCAAGTTCTTGCATTGAAATCAAAGTAGTCTAAGTTAACTGAATGAAATGGTTCCTGAACATGCTTGAAATATAACACTCAGAACATGCTTGAAATGTAACATGCTGAACATGCTCGATATGTAACACTCCTGAACGTGCTTGAATATAATATCCGGAACATGCTTGAATTGTAACACTTTAAAACGTGCCTACGACGTGCTAGAACATGCCCACGACGTGCTAGAATCCCGAGACATGGACACACACTTGATATTGAATGCGTACAAGAATCGTGTTATGTTATTATTCATGAATTGTGGTTTAACTTGGTTTACCTTGAACAGGGAAGGCCGGACGGTAAGTATGGGTAAGTCGTACATGTATTTCCATGCGACACTCGAGTTCGGTAACACGAGATAGGCTATGCAATATGCCATGAAATTGATCCTAAGGCAAGATTAGAAAGACAATGAATGATAGAGATGCACAAAAGATTATAGAACGTGTTTGGTAATGATGGCATTGTGGGCGAGCCAGTCTCCCCACCAGTGCATAATAATGTACTGATAACCCCACAGTATGCTTGCAGGATAGCAGGAGACGCCGGCGGGTGCGGAGCTTCCATCGAACGTGTCAAGGCGCGGAGCCAACTCTGGGGCCTTGGAACGTTGCAAGAAGCTGAAGCACCCTATACAGGACATAATGTATCGGAACATCGCCATGTATCCTTCCATGTTGTAAGCCATTTGGCACGCCTTTTATGTTTCAGAGAGAGAGAGCTTGAGCGATTTGTAATATCGGCCTAGCGCCGCTTGTAACTTCTTGAATATCAATAAAGAGTTTGATTTCGTATTCAACTTGTGTTCATTTACTTTCCGCTGCAAATGAGGACACTCTGTGCGACTCTGTGGCCTAGTAATTAAATCGGCCGTTTCTGGACTTGGCCTTGCACGGGCGCAATCTAGGCCCGTGCGGCATCACGCCTTAGCGAGGACGATCGCTCCTACGGGAGCGGGGCGTGACAGATTGGTATCAGAGCACGGCTTTACGTCCTTGGACTTCATTTCGATTTTCTCAGTTTTGAAAGCTCGGTTGGAAAGCAAAAAAAAGTGTACGCTCTCTCTCATTGTGCCTTGGGATGTTCCATACAATAAGTCTAATACTTTCAAAAGCTCGTACAAGTACTCGGTTGCACGGGACCAATGGGCGAAGGCCTTTGTGCCACTACGACGAACTTGATAGGCGAAGGCCTTTGTGCCGAACCACGACGAACTTGAGTTGGAAGGAGCCGATGTTAAAAGTTAGCAAACGTAAGGCGTGTTTGAATAAGCTTACGCTGACGATAGCAAACGAGTACACGAGACTGAAGTATAGTTCGAACGGGATGGTCATGCACGCAGCCTTTTAGCTAAGTAGTACGGAGTATCGCGCACCTAGACCCTTTGGTGCAAACGAGTTGTGAACGAGAATGAGTGAGCGTGCAAACTTGAATGTAGTCCGTGCGGGATGGTTAAGCGGTACAACTTAGTCCGCGTGTCGCGCACCTCGACTCTTGGGTGCAATCGGGTTGCGAGCGATATCAAGTATCGCTCGATCGAGAACGGAGATACACTTTGAGTGTATATCGATAGGAACGCTATCGAGTTAACGCTTAGGCGTACGCGAATGATTGATTTGGATTTTGAGGACTCGTGTGAACGACTTAGTACGTCGAGACGACGTAAGCGACTACGCTAGAGATTCGTCGAACGAATCTGAAGGACGTCTTAGCGCATGACGCGAACGTGATTGAGGACTAGATCGTATGGCTTAAACCCGAGTGGTGTATGTGATAGCTCGGAAAAGAATAAGAATGAGTGTCAACGACTAGTCGAGTGGCTCGAATCCTGAGTGGTGTATGGACGTTATAGAAATTGTTCGAGCGAGACTAAAGGATTAACGGATAGAACGAGTATGTCGGCGAAGCGATGCAATCGCGCAAAGCTCTAGAACGTGTCACGCTTAGTTGGCCGTGACTTTAAAAGTCCCGAACGAGATATCGCTGGACAACTTGTGAATGGGTAACGCATGTTAGAAAATGACTCGGAACGATGAATGGAAATAAATGGTCTTGATCGAGGAAACTTAGAGGATCGCACGTACGATTTCGGATTGATACAAATGAAATGTGACTTGAATTTTGAACAACAATCTTGAAACGAGCTAGAGGAATAGCTGATGAACTTGATCTTGAATATTTAATGAAATTGTGGAATATCCAACTCGGACAACGGCATCGTCGTATGACTCAAAATTGGTTGCAAAGGAAGATCGTCGGGTTACGCATATCGTCGATGGTATTGAGGCGTATCAAAGATCGATATGCGATAACTCGGGGGTACTCTGACTCGGCGAATGACGATCGTGCAAATGTCATTATTCCGTTGGATGCTATACTCGGGGTATTAAAACGTGTCAAGGAAAATATAGACGTGACTCGAGGATTTCTGGTTGAATGAATGACGGTCGGACTGTCGAATAGAGATCGCGGCTGGAATAAAAATGAAGTGTTTGGATTTCTTCGACGAAAACCCCAACGTCGACATTCTTGTCTTATGCGAGCGCAACTCCAGCCTCGCACATGCATCGCGCCGATTAGGGCGATCACTCCGCGTGAGCGCTAGTATGGTGATTCATACAGCGGGGGTGATTGAACTAGCATGGCGTGGCAGTCTGTGTGCTTCGACTTGTGGTTTGATGTGAAGGTGACTTGAGAATGATTCGGTGTGCTTGAATGATGAAGTTTGAGGATTGAGTAGGTCCAATCCGCGTATCGAGAATGAATCAGTCTAGACGTAAGCAAGAGTTACGCCCCGATGAGAATGATTATTCTGCGGGAGCGTTGCATGGTGATTCATGAACCACCGTGGATAATCGGACTCGCGTGAGATTGGGGCGCAATGTATTGTCGAGCTAGATGATCCCGTGATCGAATACATGAATTGGTTAGAATTGGTGATCTGAATGGATTCAAATTCGTTGCGCCGCGCAACGAATGTTTTGATGCGAACTAGGTGATCGTGCTCGATGTTTAGAAATCTGAGTGACGCGAGCTTGGGTAGAAAATCCCGTACTATCGACTTTGGTTTGACCCTAGGATTGGGGTCAGTGTTGGCATTATTGTTGGGGAACTATGATTCCAATCCTGACATTGACTTAGCCTCGAAAAGATGGCCTAGCGGTTAGGCGAGACGCCCCTGTTTCATGTGTTAGCAATCAAAAGATTGATCTTGAGGATTGGCATGGATGGATAGCATGAACCACGAATGTAGGAAACCCCACTCACGAGACTCGGCTGACATGCATATATTTCAGGGACGCCTGGGTATGTGCACGATGCGACTCGAGTGAGAATGACAAATTCTCTATCATGCGGCTAGGCTGAATGCAGGTATTTTGGGGACGCCTGAAATGCGTGCACGATCCGGCCAAGTGATACGATGAGTTCTAGCTCGACTTGGGGAGTAAACAAGTGTCGTGAACGTGAAATCGTGCTAGTAAAAGTTGGTACAACGAATTGAACCATTGATAGGAAGTTATGCTCGACGATAGTACAATACTTGGTCGACCCCGCTAAGAAGAAATCATACTGATTTCATGAACGAGAACGCTTGAGAAGCGAGTCGGGTTATCTCGATGACCGAGATGAACGAAAAGTGAATTTGCCTCAGCCTTCGACCCGCACATTTGACGAATTACAACGTGCCTCGTGAAACCATCTTCGTCCCATGACACGGAGAAATAGCAACCAAGACGAAGAAATACTCGAATTGAATAAGTACAATCAACTCTAAAATGAATGAAAGGCTATTCGATAAAATCGACCCAACGCGTGCGACACGGAACTTAGAAAGATATCAAATATGGTTCGATGCCGTCGAACGATAGGGCCGCTCGATGAAATTGTCTAAGAAACACGAAAACACGAGTTAAGGAATAGTAGGATGACCTGCACTCAGAAAGTCTCGAGGACGAGACTTATTTTGAGTGGTATATTATGTAGTGACCCGCTCCGCCCTAGCGGAACGCCGATTCCAAATGGCGTGTGCAACGACTCAAAACGAGCCGTCGACCCGAAGAGTTGCTTCGACCAGATGAAGTATCGATGCGAATCGATGCAAAACTTGTATTGGCCCGACAAGATGGATCCAGGCTTAGACCTTCAAAGGCGCGCTCGGAGTATCGCTCGGCCGATGCGAACATCGCTAAGGTGGGTGGCTCCGATGAACCCGTCTGTGCTTAGCCTAGACACATAACAATGCGGACACTATCACGAGAATCGCTAGGCGATAACACCCTGCATGCTAATAAATGATTCAACGCACCTAGCTAAGGGAATAATCCCATCTTGCATGCTTGCTTAGAACATGGAAAAGAACTCGGTAATTATAGAAATGCTCGCACCGCGCTCTACGCTCGTGCTAAGGCACGAGCTCACGTTCATGTCCCTTATACGTTCAAACAATGAAACAATGAATGGTTTACAATAATGAAACGGGAAGGCTATCAACATAGTCGCTCCGAGTAGAGTTTAGCAACATTGGAAGGCTATGGGACCGATGGGTCGCCAAGGCGACTCCCATACTGGGAGTTGCATAATGCGTGAATGAATGAATCAACGAATGAATGAATAAATACATGAATGACTCTATGAACGAACGAACAAGTTAAAGAATGAAATGAAAGAAAGAATACATGAAAGATAAGACATGGAAGACGCTAGCGACAGGTGTGACGGGCACGTGCAACGGGGCTCGCTACCCGCGCTGTACGGACGCCAACCTGGTCGTTAACGCATTATGGCTAAGGGTTAGCCTACGGCTCGGAGATAGCCGCTAAGTAAAAGACAAGATAATACGAAATGGTCGTGGACAAACGGCACGGGCGATGGGGGGGTAAACCGTGGCTGTCGTGTGGAAGGATTCTGCGGCACGGGCGTTGGGGGGGTAAACCGTGGCCGGCCTAGGCAGAATCAACGGCGCTTACGGGCTGCTTGGGTGCGGGCTTGGGCACCAAGAGACGTAAGTAGGAGGGTATATTCAAGAGACTTAACGGGGTGTACCAGCCATCACCCTACGCTAAGTTGAGAATTGCCACAGGGGAATGTCCTAAATGGCTTGTGAAGCCAGCGACCCGTGCATGTAGATTAAGTGGACTATGCTGGTGGCAATCCACGTGCAAGTTCTTGCATTGAAATCAAAGTAGTCTAAGTTAACTGAATGAAATGGTTCCTGAACATGCTTGAAATATAACACTCAGAACATGCTTGAAATGTAACATGCTGAACATGCTCGATATGTAACACTCCTGAACGTGCTTGAATATAATATCCGGAACATGCTTGAATTGTAACACTTTAAAACGTGCCTACGACGTGCTAGAACATGCCCACGACGTGCTAGAATCCCGAGACATGGACACACACTTGATATTGAATGCGTACAAGAATCGTGTTATGTTATTATTCATGAATTGTGGTTTAACTTGGTTTACCTTGAACAGGGAAGGCCGGACGGTAAGTATGGGTAAGTCGTACATGTATTTCCATGCGACACTCGAGTTCGGTAACACGAGATAGGCTATGCAATATGCCATGAAATTGATCCTAAGGCAAGATTAGAAAGACAATGAATGATAGAGATGCACAAAAGATTATAGAACGTGTTTGGTAATGATGGCATTGTGGGCGAGCCAGCCTCCCCACCAGTGCATAACAATGTACTGATAACCCCACAGTATGCTTGCAGGATAGCAGGAGACGCCGGCGGGTGCGGAGCTTCCATCGAACGTGTCAAGGCGCGGAGCCAACTCTGGGGCCTTGGAACGTTGCAAGAAGCTGAAGCACCCTATACAGGACATAATGTATCGGAACATCGCCATGTATCCTTCCATGTTGTAAGCCATTTGGCACGCCTTTTATGTTTCAGAGAGAGAGAGCTTGAGCGATTTGTAATATCGGCCTAGCGCCGCTTGTAACTTCTTGAATATCAATAAAGAGTTTGATTTCGTATTCAACTTGTGTTCATTTACTTTCCGCTGCAAATGGGGACACTCTGTGCGACTCTGTGGCCTAGTAATTAAATCGGCCGTTTCTGGACTTGGCCTTGCAGGGGCGCAATCTAGGCCCGTGCGGCATCACGCCTTAGCGAGGACGATCGCTCCTACGGGAGCGGGGCGTGACAGCTGCTACTGCCATTTCAGCAGCTCCCCCCCATTCCTTCACTCTCCCTCACTCTCTAATACTCTCTCTATATCTCATCCTCTATATTACTCTCTATACCACTCTCTCTATATTACTCTCTCTATACCACTCTCTATTTAACTCAACATCTAACATTTTTTTTTACACCAATATATATTTACATGACACACAATATATATAATATATATATATATTATATATATATATATATATATATATATATATATAGAGAGAGAGAGAGACACACACACACATATACATAAATGAAATATATATATATAAGATACAATATGATACATTAAGATACAAACATTGATACATCAAGAACAACATGATAACATATAAAATTTTGAGGAAAAAATAGGAGAATAATCATTCAATCAAAACCACAAACACATGATGTGTCCAACATTGAGGTTTTCCCACTTGGACACAAAAACTCCACAAAGGACACTCCTATTGATCTCCAAATAGGTCCAAAATGGACACAATGTAGACACAAACATTGGGGGTCATTCCTATGGCTCATAATGGTCCTATATGCATGTAGAAATGAAATAGAGGAGAGATTATACCTTCCGGTTGATCAAATATAAGGAAACTCCTCCCGATACGACACCGACACGAAGAGACCTCCAAATGGACACGAACAAGTTCTAAAACTCCTCAAATCTAGCTAGCTCCTCTACTTGATGAAAATAAAGAAGAAAAGAAAGGGATTGATAAATGAATGGATTGATTTTTGGGTGGAAATGAATGGAGACTCCTCTCTAATTTTGGGGAAGAACAAGAGAGAGAAAATAGTGTGGATAATAACAAAGGATGTGACTCACCCCTCCCCTCTATGTGGCCGGCCAAGAAATGGCAAGGTGGCCCTATTAGCTAATGACTAAAACACCCCCATTTGTCTTATTGATTAATATTAGGAAAATGTTTTAGGTTGAGGCTAATTTAGTCTAGTTTTAAGTCTCTAATAAAACCAAACCTATTCATGAATAATTAGTCTAACACACTAACTAAAATATTGTCATGTGGGCTATACCTAACTAATGAGTGGGTCCCACTAGAGTCAAAGCTACCCCGGGTCCCCGATACAAGTCGGATTGAGTTGAAATTCGAACTCGACTCAAATAACCCCAAAATAATATCATAAATAAATAATTCCAAAATTATTCTAAAGTGGAAAATGACCAAAATACCCATGTTCTTGAAAACTAGGGGTGACAAGCATCCCAGCCCAATGACCCCACGTCCCAGACCCGAGCACCCAACTCCCTAGACCCGAGCGGAACCCCCCCCGCGACTATTTATAGAAGAAATTGAGAGAGATCGAGAGGAGGAAACAAAAACCCTAACCCTAACTCTTCCTCCTCCATTCCCTTACCTCCCGCGCGTACCCCCGACCACCTGCGCGCTGCCCTAGCCACCGAAGGTCGCCGGAATTGGCGCCTGAACGTGCGCAGAGCAGATACAAAAGCAGTAACGACAGCCGCAAGCGGCCACTTCGTCGCTCGTTTTCTCCGCGTACGATGGTTCATTTTACGAACCATTTTCCCCGATACGTTCACTACCTAAAGGGCTATAAACCCTTTCAATTAGTTTGAATTTAGAAGCTTCGGATTGCTCGAAAATTCGATGCAAACTTCGACGAAAATGGCTTGGTGAATATGGGATTTTATAGTTCGAACACATGTTTTGGAAGACTGTTTCTAGTCGATCCATTGCCGATTAAGGAAAACCCCTAGAACAACCTTTTAGACAACATAACCGAGTTGGAGACCCCATTATTAGTTTTAATTCTAGTTGTTTTCACAGCAATAGATTTCAGGTTGAAAAGCACGAAAATAGTTTTCTAAAACAGTAAATTCCAATAAAAACACTCTGATACGATGTGCGTTCTGCCAAATTGGGCAACGTGGCCGTGAACCAAAAGCATCGAAAGGTGCGTATCGACTTCGTGGACGTGTGGGCTTTGACGAAATTCAAATTGGTTGCGTGTGCGCGACAAATTTGATGCGTATCCGTCGAAATTTACCGTATCGGCCTCTTTGCAAATTTCCTAATTACTTTGTGCACGTTCGTCAGATCAAGACAAAACTTATGCCAACAGGACCATATCATTTTTCTGGTCCTGTATACCAAGTTTGGTCCGATTCTGAGATAGTTGACCGGATCGCCGTTTTGCGGGTCCTACGATCTGACTCAACGGACGATTTCGTGCACGGCCCACCGGAATCCAAAATTGGACATACCGTTGGGTTCGTATTATCAAAACAAATCCGTAAACTTGTAGTTTGACGACTTTAGAGACCATTGACTCTGGCATACTTTTTGGTGCAAAGTGGGTCCAACGGCAGACACTATTTTGATCCAAAATTACCGTTTTGCTCCTGCATCCAGAATTGGACTTAAGGACAAGCAATTCTAGCTAATTCGACTATTCTGAAAATGTTGGTAATGTCTGTTTCAGCATCCGGAGACTGTTGTACGAGTTTGACTGTTGTGGCTCACTGAGTAGTATAGTATTATCGGTTTCACCAGCAAAGGACCTCAGGCAAGTGCACTTTCTGATTGCTTTTCGATTCATAGTAGTTTTACGTTTCATGTTTATACATATATCTTGCTACTTGTTGACACGCTCGTCACACAGAAATTAGTATCATGGGACTCTACTTACTATATTTCGTAACTATCATGTTTTCGTGTTTCGTGACTTGTTCGAGTCCATGAGTACTAGTCGGGAGGGAAAATATCTTAGTAGACGTGTGAACTACTCCTTACCCATCCCAAAATGTCTGATCTTGACTGATAGCAGCTGCACACGACACGTGCAGGGTGCCGTATTTACTAGGGGTGGGCATATGGGTCCAGGACCCGCGGTTCCGACCCGGCCCGAACCGTATATTGGTCAAACGGGGCGGTTCCTAAAATTTGGAATTTAAACGGGGCGGGTCGTGTGACACTAACGGGGCAGGGCGGGTCCTATTTTCAAAATAAACGGGGCCCCGAACCGACCCGTTTCTAGGAGTATGATTTTTTTATTTATCATTTTGATTTTTTTCCATATTATAATTTATAAATAATAGCACACGTTATTGTTTAGTAAACAAATTCTAGAAATTAGAAAAACATAATACTTGTTTTGTTCTTCTAGATAATAGAACATGTATAAATGTTTACTATTCTATAATTTTTTGAATTTTTTTGGATCCGTTTGGACCCGCGGGTCGGCTCGGTTTGGACCCGTTTCGAACGGGTCGAATCCGTACCGGTTCCAATATTTTTTGGATCCGTCCCGCCCCGCCCCGCCAATTAACGGGTCCGGTCCGGATCCATAAAATTTGGACCCGGCCCGACCCGTGCCCACCCCTAGTATTTACCCCTTAGCCGTTCACATGTCGAATAGGATATTTCAAAACACATAGATAGTTGTCTTTTAATTGTTTCCTGGTTTTCTTCATCGCTTGTCATGACATCAGTTACTTTCTAGTTTTCATCTCACTTATATTATTTTCATGTCTTGTGAATTCTATTGTGTTTTCGTATTGCCGTCGGTTTGTGTGCTTGTTCCATTCCTGACTGGAAACAAACATTTTTCAGGTTAGCTGTGGCTTCACGTAGCATTGGAAGATTCGGGTGTACTTGCAGACAGAAATCTAGAAATTAGATAGAAGTGGTATCATTTTCATTAATTGTAAGAACCTTATATTTTCTTTAAATATAAATATTGTAACTGTTGTAATCGATTTAGAAATGTGAATAAGCAGTAAATATTATATTTTATGATTTTGAGCATCTTGGCCGTGGCAGCGTTCTACCGCCGACTCTGCGGCATAGGCTGGCTTGGACACGTCTCGTATCCAAAAAAGTAGGTACGGGTCGTGACAGTGACAGACAATAAACGGAGACCTATTCACGAGATAAAAAGGGATGAATGAAGGAACATGCATTTTCGAGGAAAGGTTGTTTCAATTTCTGAGACAGAATGTTTGGCCTTTCTGTCTATAAATAGTGTAAAACTTTTGAGAATGTTATCCATACCTATCCTTTCATCGCAAATGTCTTCCAAAGATGCATCCAAGGAGGCTGAGGCCATCCCAAAGATCGAAGCCGCCATCGACACTCATTCCGACGAGCCTTTGCCACCCATTCGGCCAGAAGTGGGAGAAAGCTCGGCTGTTCCTGAATCAAAATAGGACATTCTTGCCAAACTGGTGGAGCCTGAAAGTACTGCCGAGGAAGAAGCTCTGAGGAAGGCTGCTCATGAACTACTGGTGTCATCAGACATTAATGTCTTCGAGCTTCTTGCGAAATATGTTTTCAATCAAGAGGGCTCTGGTCCTTGTTAATTTTATGTATTTCCTTATGTCTGTGTTATGAAACAAAAGAAATTTTATTTACATTCTGATTCTCTGTGTTGATACTCTTTGTCTTCAAACATGATATTTCTTGAGAAATTTGCCATTAATGGGCATCATGGCGACTCGACCATCCATACCAGTCAATTGATAAGCTTCGTTGGAGAAAACTTTGCTTACAACGTAAGGTCCTTCCCACTTCGCTTCGAATTTGTCTTTGCTCATGTGCATTATAGTCATAGGACGTCTGACGGTTAGAACTAGTTCTCCTTTCTGAAATGTTCGGACTTTGACTTTACGGTTGAAGGCTTTTGATAAACGAGCTTAGTATAACTCAATATGTTGTTGAGCTATGAGCCGTTTCTCGTCAAGCGCTTCAAGCTCCTGAAGTCTCAGACGATCATTGTTTTCGGTTGTGAGTTCATTGGCAATGGCAATCCTTAGGGAAGGGATCTGGATTTCTAATGGTAAGACGGCCTCGTATCCATATACCAAAGAGAAAGATGTGCAGCCTGTAGGAGTATATATAGTAGTACGGTAAGCCCACAAACATTTTTCAAGCTTTTCACTCCAGTTCCGTTTGTTGGTAGAAACAAACTTCTTAAGGAGTTTGATGATGGTCTTGTTAAATGCTTCTGCCAACCCGTTAGCTGCAGGAAGCTGTAGAAGCAATATTATTGATCCTGTTGTCATCGCAGAATCGAGTGAACTTCTGACTGATGAATTGTGGCCCATTATTATGAATGATTCACCGAGGAACACCGAATTTGTAGATCACATGATGCTTAATAAAATTGATAACACTGCTTGTCTTGACCTCAGTTAGAGGTATAGCTTCAGCCCACTTTGAGAAATAATCAGTTATGGCCAATATGAACCGATGTCCTCGAGACGAGGGAGGGTTAATAGGACCAATGACATCCATGCCCCAAGCTTCAAAGGGCCATGATGTTGCCGTCGGGTAAAGAAATTCTGATGGTTGATGGATGAAGTCAGCATGGATTTGACATGTTCGGCACTTCCTTGCATACTCGATTGCATCAGATACCATCGAGGGCCAATAGTAGCCCATACGGCGAATACGATCCTGTAGTTTAGGACCAGGTTGATGTGTGCCACAAACACCGTCATGAGCTTCATGAAGTATTTATTTTGCTTCCTCTCCTGCGAGACAGTGTAGGAGTAAGCCGTCAAATGTTCGTCGGTAGAGTGTCTTTGTAGCATGATTATAATAGAATATGAGTGACCATCGACGAATTGTTGTAGCCTCCTTAGGATCTTCGGGTAAGATATCATGGACCACGAAGTCTATGAAAGGAGTACTCCAATCTTCACTGATAGTTCAAATTTCAACCGAATTGTTGAATTCCATGTTTGAGTTGTTGACTTCAATATTTAAGTTATTCTTGACGCAAAATAACTCTCTATTAGTGATGACGATCATTTGTTGCCTTCTTACTGGAATTTCTAACACTGCTGCAAGATTAGCGAGTGCATTAGCCTCTGTATTAGACGCTTGGCGTACATGCTCGATGAAGAAGCCTTTGAATGAAGTAGCCATCATGATCGCTGCATCATGATATGGGACCAGATCTTGATGTTGAACTTCGTACGTGCCTCTAACTTGGTTGACAATCAGTTTGGAGTCTCCGTAAACTTTAAGATACTCAATATCTAATTGTTTAGCCAATTGGAGACCAATGAGCAGAGCGTTGTATTCAGCCACATTATTGGAACACGACTCATCTAAAGAATAAGCTCTTTGAATAGCTAACACTTCTGGTGAGACGAGGACGATTCTAAC